>JAIPRL010007860.1:0-22036 GCA_025469235.1 Pemphigus obesinymphae | reverse complement strand
TATTTTACACTATATTAGTGTGAATCAAACAATAATGTAGGTATCTTGGCAGTTAGAAGTTATTTTCTGATTTCTTATTTATGCATGGGTTTTAAAATGACGTGTTGTATTTTTATTTTTACATGTATATACTTTTTCAGGCAGAAGACGTCCCGAGTAGTTTTTTGAGCGTAAAGAATAACCATCCTTTTTTTACCTTTTTAGGATAAAATAGGTAGGTATATCGACTTTTTTTCCTAATTAGGAAATTTTAACTTTTAACTAAGTTAAGTTACTTTTTTTTCAAAGTTAACTTTTTAACTTTAAAAGTTAGTAAAAAATATACGAGCAACTTTTAACTTAACTTAGCTTATATTATTTTCAATTAACTTAACTTGACGAGTTAAAAAATATCGTTAACTTGCCCAGCCTTGTATATATATATATATATATATATATATGGTATTATAATAAATATTTACAACGTAGATAGTTTTGCACAATAATGTAGTACATCGATTATTTTTTTATAGGTAACATAATTTTTGAAAGTATGATAAGTGTACATATTACTATTGTACAATTATTTAAAATCAGTATGAAATGAAAGGTAAAAATGTATCTTTTATTTGGTTGTTGTTTCAGCTAATTCCTAATCTAAATACAAATCGGTATTTCAAAATTCAAAATTTGTATTATTTACTTATATTATCTAAGTATATTTTATTTTATTCGCATCGAATCTCATCTGAAATATGAAAATTAAGTTTTTTATCATTGAAGGTTTATTGGTTTTTCTCGTGCCAAACTGTTTATCGGCTATCACCAACATATTTACTTCTTCAATAAAAGCTGACATTATCTATATATGCCTTCAACAACGTTGACTGTATACTGTTTATTGGCATTTTTATCTGTATTTGCATCGAAACTTTCTTATAGCATCTTTTATCTCGTACCATATCAAGCATTTATACTTGACCTATATACGCCAGTCCTTATATACGATTATATAGTATTGATTTTATATAGTTTTTCCTCATCAGTTCCTCCCGATATTAAATTATTTTATTTTCCTCCCATTTACTTAATAATAAATTATTTACTTTATCAATTACCTTAATTTTTTAATTTAATTGAATCTTTTTTGGTAACTAAAAACACATTTAATATAATATGTAAACACCAAAAAATATATATTATTTTGTCACTTTTATTAGAATCACAATAAGATATAAATCGATATTCGTTAGTAATAAAATTATTACTGAATATATAATATTGCACTATTAATATAATAGACCCTTGTTATAATGTGTTTATTAAATGATTAAAAATTTAAATACTAATACGCATGTGATAAATTGAAGTTATGATTAATTGTGAAGAATACACTTAATAGTTTATAAATTTATAGTATATTAATAATGGCTATAATATCGTACTAGATACTAGATAATACCTACTATATACTTATATACGAATCCATAAACCTAATAAATATTTCAAATCGTAAAATACAAGGGAGGGATAATTTTACGTAAAATCATTATTGAAATTTTAAATGGAAAGAACTATGTCAACGTTACTTTTTTAATTTTAAAATTAAAAAATACTGAAAAAAGGGTGAACCGTTAGACAAAATAAACACTGCACCTACTATAGCGTCCAAAGACTGCAGCTATTACAGAGGGAAAAGTAATAATCGCTAAAATATATTTAAAATCGTAATAGATTTCAAGGCAATAGGGGGGGGGGTGAGGGCGAAGAGAGCATAAAAGTTGGTTTTCGAGACCATGAGATGCAATTAATCAGGCGCCGAAAGCAGGGCACGGCGGCCCCGGGGGATACCACAAGACGCATACCTAATATTGACTTGCCCGCCGCTGAGCCGTTTTCCTCTGCATGCCGAAAGGGTACCCGGGAAAAAGAGAAAACGCACAAGAAAAACTCTGATTAGTCGGCAAACCCCTCGAGTACAATAACCCCCTCGCATAAAAGGTAAGTTTCTCCACCCACCGCCACCATCGGTCTCCCGATGGTTTTTTCCCTCGTTTTCTTCTTATCTCTTCGCGCTGTAATTGAAACGGCATCTCTCTCTGGCTATTCTCTCTCTTTTTCCTTTGATATAAATATATATATATATATATGTTTGAATGTATATATACATCATTTCGAGATAATATTACAACGGGTCCGTATATATACACACGCATTTTTTCCTACCGTAATAAACGATAGAAAAAAAAATATTATGAAAATCGTTTAAATGGAGTTTTAATGGATATTTTTTTTATTTTTAGTCAACCTTATATATATATATATAGGTACGAAATTTTTCCTCGGCGAAGAAAAATGGAATAGATATGGAGATAGAGAAAGAAAGGAAACGTGTATAGCGAAGAGAAAAATAAAGAGAGAGAGAAAGCGAATATTTGGGTGAATATAGAGCGGGTAAGAGTAGAAACAGCGAGCCAGCGGTGAACGGGCGGAGGGCGATATAGAAAAGGACGCGGAGAGAACAAACCGTTCCCATTGGCATAATGAAACACGTATGAACCGTGGAAATATCGCGTGAAAAGCGGCCAATTTAGTTGAAACGCAACCTCGTTGTCGTGGGTCCGCGGTATAGAGGTGACCTGCGGGGTTGGAAATTGCAAAAGGGGTTTCCCGCACCTCGTTTCTTCGTTACGGCTGGCCCCAAGGGATACCGGAAATCCCCCTAGCACCTGCGGGAGCGACTCGAAAACCCTGGGATTTTATTCGCATAGAGCTGCTACAGGGACACGTATATATCGAAGAAAAAACGACACACGTCTAACGCCACACACACACACATACACACACACAAATATATATTATATATATTTACCCTCGTACGATTGTGTTGTATACTAGAAATATGTGAGCATACGACTAAGGCGAGAAAAATGAAATCAGCGTTTTTATTTTTTTCGATTTTACTCACCCGTAGGAGATAACAGCGGCATTAGATCTTCGTCATCGAATGCGTCTTCCGCGTCAGGATTTCCGTCTGCAAAACATTTAGATAGGTACATTAAATATATAATATAACAAAAATCACAAAATATACCATTCCTCTCATAATATATCAGAGCTATATTAGACCATTGCACGCTTAAAACCCGAATAAATGCGAAAAATACCAACCCGATATGGTAGCCGGATAATTTTATTCGCCGCGTGAACGATTCACCGCGCGGACAATTCATCGCATGTATAATTTATTGTCATTTTAACATAATATATTATCTTTATTATTTGTTGGGCTATATTTAAAGTTGCTATATGATTATTATTTTTCCGATTATATCTAGTTAAATTATCTATTTCATTAGTTGATACTTAAAAACCGGGTGTGTCCCAGAGTTTTGTTCAATCAAAATTAAGTCAATAGTAACCTAAATTCAAATTATCGAGAAATAAACTATACCTATAAAAATAAAACATAAATAAATTTACCAAAAAGTGATAGCTTTGATAATCCCTTATACATTTCCTCCTAGATTCTCCCTAAAAATATGATTTTGTGCACAATGCACATTGCACATGCACAAGAAAATTTTCTAATTCAAAAGTTCCCATTGATATATCATAAATACCTCTATTATAATCGAGTACTAATAATAATAATAATAATAATATTAGAGGGTTTTTTAATTTTTTCTTTTAAGTTTCAATATTTAGTTTAAAGTTAATAGTCTATGTTTACAATATTATTAGTACCTATATATATACAAATTTGTGTCTTAAACAGGGTGCAACTATTCCATTTGATGGTTGAACAAAATTCGTATTTTTATGACATTAAAAACCCGAAACTACAATCCGTGTTTTTCCATTTAGCGCCCAAAACCCATAAGCTATAACCAGAATATATTAAATTATACACTCAGACTTTAATACAGAACAAATAGACACGCTAATATTTCAAATGAGTTATTATTACAAATTTTTTAAACGAACCAATTATTAATTAAATCCTAATAGAGATTATAATGTATATAACCTATAATTTATAAATATAAATTATAATATACATGTCACATCCACTTAATGTAATTAATCGTTTCGAAAAATAGATTGCCTTTTCACAAAATAAAACGTTATTAATTACACCTCGTGGTATATTCGCCAAATGGATACAAAAATTATACATACAATCACACGATGAAACAATTAACTACTCAAATATTGAAAATTCAAAATACATACGTGTAACTAATGCAAAGGCAAATAATTAAATTAAATATCAGAATATTTCGTAAAATATTTAAATTGAATTTTATTGTAACAAAAATTTTCAAAAAATACTAATAAAAATTAATATGAATATAATATATAAAATAAAAATTACTGTAGCAAAATATTAAAATTTATTTTATACCAAACGTCGTATGATCACAAATATAATTAGAAAAACGAATAATACAAAAAATTGAAATTAAATTAACCAAAATATACGAATACGTTATAAAAATGTAAAAATACATTAAAAAAAACTTATTTGTTACAGTATAAATTTAAACTATATTGTGTATATCAAAATATCTTTAGTGATATTAATTTTGTTACTAAATAATTTTAACTATTTAAATTTATTATATGTATTTACATTTAAACATGCCTATGTAGCAGGGTTGTAGTCGTAAAGTCTGCGAGCGTCCTAAATTCTCAGTTTCTAAACGTACGACGTACGAGTATATTAAATAATTATAATCCAAAAATATTATGACATAAAACGAATAATGTCCACTTCTCTAGTAATCAAATTAACAATTCATGATCCTCGTAATAAAAATAATATTATAAAATGAATAATATCTATCTCCCTGGTAATCAAATCAACAAACTCTACAAGCTATGTATTAGTAACTACGGACAGACGGACGGGTACAACGTGGATATATAAAGTCAAGGTGTATAAAGTATATATATATATATATATATATATAAAGTCTACTTATGTTTAGAAACCTAAAAATCAGAGGGTATACCGTACTGTTGAATGCTATGCAAAAAAAAGCCATAATATAAAATAAAGGTTTTGTAATCATAACCTCATAATCTGGTGACTAAAAAAAAAAGAAAAACAATCATTCTAAATTATGTATCCAACTCGAATTTTATATTTATTTTATCGTAGTTTTTTCATACAAAGTCGATCTACACATGAAGGTATACTTCCATATTTACCAGAATATGCAAAAATATCAGAAGGTAAATACCGTATACCCCTTATGACCCTCAACTACAGTTGTGCCTGAGTACATTTTTAAAAAATTAAAATTTTTATAGTCATAAGTAAAGACCAGATTTTCATGCACTATAATTATTAAATTATAAATTGTAAATGCTGGGCATTAACAAGTTGATAAGTTAATTTTTAACCTAACTTTTATATTTGATTTTTGTTAACTTAACTTATTTTTGGTTATATTAATATTTAAATAACAAATTACTTTTAATTACAACTCAATTAAGTTAATTTTGAAATAATTGATACATTTTGATTTCAAATTGTGTCTATTTTCAAAAGGGTTGAATAAAAAAAAAGTGGTTTTATCGTTTCTAATAATTATTACATTATAAAAATTATTTATTTCCCCAAAATATAAATAAATAAGATTATATATTGTATAATAATCTCCCCTTATTATAAATTGAGGAATATATTAGACTTCACATCAATAAACCATATTTACTCATTTTTAATGAGATACTAATTTGCAATGAGCAAATTCCATTTATTAATATTTTGTAGATAAGAGTAGGTACTTACTAATTAAAACATTTTAGGAATCTATTTGTTGTTAATAATTATTATTATAAATACATTGTACCTAGTATTTTTAATGATATTATGTTAATGATTTTTAAAAACTTTTAAATGCTTTAAGTTAGAAAAATAACAGTATTTCCAAAAAAACCCTAGATACTTAATTATATCTGTTATATAATAATCTATATTTCGAATTAAAATTAATATATAATAATCTGTATACCTCAAATCTTATATTGACTCATATAAAAAAAAAAATTGACTTAACTTAACTTTAAGGAATATACCTATATTTTTTTTATTTAATTTAAATTAATTACCTAGGTATAATATTTGACAAGAGAATCTACATTTTATTATTATTTATTTTTAACTTTATTAGTATTTTAATTTTTATATGATAGATGTGGAAGTACAGAGAAATATTTTTTTAGTCCTTACACTATTCTTATCTTCTAGACTTTATATAATAATATTAATTAATAATATAATGAAGTAAATGGGTATATTTGACTAGAATATTAAATACTTAGGTACATAAACATTTTCAGCAAAATTAACTTTCGTTTATTAAATGTAATATTATAAATATTTAAAAAAAATATATAAAAATAATAATATCTTTAAAAAACAAGTATTTTATAAGAATATTTTATAATATACAATATACATAATTGATAGTTACTATGTTCAGATAGGTATACAATATTGCAGTTATTGGTTTAGAATTTGAATCTTTGGTTTTACAACTCTAATGAGTTTTGTATTAATTTATTTTGAACCTTTTACCAACTAAAATCAAAACCCTATACATTTTTTTAATTCAATGAAATGTCAACTTAACATTTTTTGTATGGTATATCCAGGCGATGTCCTTAAAATAGTACGATGTACTGCAGTAGAAGTGATTTTATTACCGTTTAAAGGTCATTAAAATGTATTATGCATATATTATTTTCATCTAAATATAATATATTTCATATATAAATAACATTCTGTAGTCAAACTATACCTACGGTCATCATGTGAGTTAAAACTATATAAACGTGAATATGATATATACAATAATAGTGATCAAATCCAAAAATGTGATGTTTATAACCATATTATGTATACATATAATAATACTATAAATAATATTTTAACCCCATGTATTATGACATTTACACTATAACACTGACCTCGTTTTATCGCGACGTACATGGTAGGTATGCCATAAAAGTCTAGTTGAATTTTACGGACACCGTAGATGTATGTTTATTTATTATTATTTATTAGGAGTACCTATATATTATTTATATTTATATATTATAATATATTATTTAGTATCTATATTCTATATGTGGTAACTAGTAAGTGGTTACTGGTTAACATATATACATATATTATAGTGTAAACGTGTGCGATACATATATATATATATATATATATTATATATATACAGGGGAGAGCAGGAGGGCTAGTTATATTCGAACAGGCTACTAACGACACTTATTGATAATACTTTTTAATAGAAAATAATATACTACCTATACTATATAGTTTTTTAAGTTCATACTATTAACATTGAAATTTTGCCATTGAACTATAATATATCTGTGGAATAATGTAACACTATAGATAACCCTAAAGTTGCCAATATTCAAAAGTAGAACACTGAATACTGGAATAAGTGTTTATGTGAATTTGAATAAAAGGTCCTCTGCATTCTGCAAGGAATGAATAATTATAATTATTATATATATATAATTATTACAGTGACCTATGCACAGTTTTTACACCGTAGCTGTTTTCAAGCAGAACTTGGATCTATTCTTAAACGTAATTTACAGATGTTGGCAGACTTAGAAAATATTGACCGTGTTGCATTTGGTCGAAGTACTTATTACATAACTTATATGAAATTGTTGTCGAAGAACTGAAAATATTTACAAAGATACAAAAGACTCAACCAAAGGTGTTCGTGATAGAGAAACAGACTCTGATATTGACGTAAAAAATGAAGATAACGCCAGTTTGCCGATAAAAAAACTGGTAAGTCAATAATTCTAAAGGAATATTCATTTGTTCATAAGTTTTAACGACTAATTTCATTACTGAATTTACAGCTACTAACTGGTGTAAAAGGTATAATTATGATGTGCTATAAATCTACAGTTATAAAAATACAATAGCCAATAGGTAAACTATTCTAGTTGTTTTGTTGTTCCTTATTAAATTTTTAGTTTTTACGAGTTACGACTAAACGACTTACAACTTGTTGTTTGATACTTTAATATCACATGCATTCAATAGTTTTTACTGATTATCTAATGATTGACTAATTAATAAGTATATGATATATTATAATATATTTTAAAAACATAAAATACAATTTCAAATCTATAAAAAGAATATAAGTACAAAAGGCTAGAAGAGAGACAATAAATGTGGTTTTGTTAATAGACAGAGATTTCATTCGTTATTTCGGGATTTAAAATCGTTTTATTACCCTCACACCCATCCAGCCTTTAACAATAAATAAAGGCTACGATGGATATTACATGTATTTCTTTAATACATTTTTTGATTGATTCTCTAACAGAGTGCATATAAGCTCAAATACAGCATAGATACCTATAGTACCTATATCTAATATTTCTATAAAAGTCTGCTGACATTTTCGAGGCCGGATTCGAATTTTCAATTTACGCTACTGTCACCACTGACAGTTATACATTAATCGCCATTAAAAAACTTGCATCACGAATATAAAAACAATAATAAAAACTTGACCTATATACCCACAATTGTGAATAATAATTTTTGTTAATGGTGAATTTTTTAACACTATTTTCGTACTTGTAGTGAAATATTAACACAAAAGGGAATAACCACGATGGGATTTCGATCGCGACTATATATATATTATATATATATAGTATATATATATTATATATATACACCACTGTGCATACATATAAGTGCAATGCTATGTACCCTATCAAAATGATAATTTACTTGTCAAATATTTTATCCTTTAATGGCAAGTAATGTTCGAGCGCCAATATATTGGAATATTGTGTATGGAAAAATGAGCTGTCCTCTACTAACTATATACTACTATAGTACTATGTGTATTAGACAGCATTGAGTAGTAACGTAACGGACGTTACTCGTTACTGTAACGTAGTTACATTTTCGAATAACGTTAAAGTAACTTCGTTATTTAATATTTGTAGTAACGTAAGAGTAACTACATTAGTTATCTGTAAGTAACTTTGTAAAATAACGCGTTACATATTTATAAATAAAAAAGAAAATTTATTTTAATAAATTCGTCTAAAATTGCCGATGACCCATCATATCTGTGAAAAAGGGCCGTTCAAGTATTACGTAAGCGCTTAGGGGAGAGGGTTTGTCATGTGCTTACATTTGCTGACAAGAGGGAGATTGGGGTGTTAAAACCATGCTGGCGTCAGCAGTAATAAAAAAAAATGAAAATATGTACATAAATATGTACTTATTTTTAACAAAATATGTAAAATAAAATTCAAAATATGTAACAAATTTTTTCATTTATATTTCATTAATTCATATAAAATTCGGAAATTTTTATATTTTTTTTTAATGAGGGGTGGTCGTCGGACATATGCTGACATGATAAAGTAGGGGGGTCGGACATTTGCTGACAATTGCTGACAAAGGTGAGGAAGGGGTCTAAAAAGATCAAAAATGTTCTGACGTAATACTTGAACGTCCGTAAAGTAAATATTTTAACAATTTTATGATTTTATATAATAAGTTGAAGTAGGCATGATATTGTACTTTATAATATTCGAATGACGACCATCAGAAAAAAATAAAGATATTTTTGATATTTTATTTTATTATTTAATTTTGTAACTAGTAACGTAATTTAGTTACTTTTTAAGAGTAACTTACCCAATAATGGTATTAGAGTATATTATATTGTCAACACTGAGCACTAAACCCTTGAACATTAAATCAACAGATAGTTTAAACTCGAAATACTCACGAAATATATGTTTAAAATGATTGGGATTGTTTTTCTATGGACATGGAAATACAAATCATTTTGAATGAATAGGTTATTTTAGAATAACAGTAGAATAAAAACAATACGTTACCAATACCATCATACATTGTTTATTTCAGGGAGGTGAACGGGAGGGAGGTAAATGTTTACTCCCCCCAATAACTTTTAATACATAATTATTGTAAAGAAATAACAGTGCTACACCTTTTTTTAGAACTCCAAAAATGTATTATACCCTTCGGAACATTCGGACTGAAATAAACACTGCATTGAAGTACCTAGTTCTTTTTGATTAAATGTTTGATTTAATTTAACACAACAAAATTTGAAATTCTCTGAACATCTTTTAGTAGATATACGGAGGAATATTTCCTATTTTTATTTCTCTGACTTATCCTTATTTTCCATGACTACAGAAATAACAATACTTATTATCTCACTGACTTGTCACTTATTTTTGTTATATACTCGTATCTATACAAATAGCGTAAGAAGCGCTACAGTTTTTCCCATTTTTCTAGAAAATTTCCTGAAATCTTTATCCATAAACTTTACTATCTACTATCTATGTATCTATAATCTATATAATATACAATTGTACTATGTAACTATAAAACTATTAGCATATAGCCGCGTCCAATTAGTTAGTTAGACAAATATTGTCAGTTAGTTTTCGCTCCCGGAGCGAAAACTGATTTTTATTGATGACATTGCCATTGACAATGTTTTTCATACACGATTTCAAAACAATTTTTTAAATTTTGTTATTAACACTGTCACAAACACATGTTTCTGATAATGTACCCTAAGTCTAGATGCGGATTATAATTGGTAAAAACTAAAATTGAGTATAAAAGCTTAATACGTATATTTAATACTAATTTCACTCTCATCCCACCTAAGCTAATCTGCAGTTCATAATCTGTTATTTTAATACATACTATTTATACTAACGTCGGACCTATATATTTATGTATAATAGTACAAACTTTGTACAGTGGAAATATCATATGTTGGCACGGAAATATATATATTGAACAGTTTGGTAATCTTACAGAATAAATTAGGTAAATTTAGTCAATTCTGTCGTAAAACTCTGATTATAAATGAAATAATAAAATAATAAAAAATGATAATAATAATAAACTAGAGGTCCCTATTTAGTCATTGGGCATGATAATAAAGCTATAATTTTCTTTTCATTTTGCAATAAAGATAAATCATTTTAGATTCTGAGTGAAGGGTGAACGTATTGGTTTTAACATGATAAAATTTTTTGGATTTATAGTTTTGGAATAAAGAGCTTTGTCAGAAATCTTCTACTTGATTCCTTGATCCTTCAACCCATAAAAATTAACTTACTTAAAAAAGAAATCAAATTTCAAATGTTTATCAAATAGTATTCAAAGTTTTTGAAAATTGTATCTAGTTAATACAGTACCACAGTAAATATTTGGTCATTATTTATCGATTTATATCAATTTTCCACTATTTCCAACAGTTTTTAAGCTTATAAAAACAATTAGAAAATTTTTTTAATTTTCACTTTAAAAAACAATCAATTTTATATTCTAAACTAAGCGAAGAAGCTATTGACTTTACAATTATGTTTATTTTTAATTTTTATATTAGCAATTTGTCGGGTAAAAAGTCGTATAGGAGTTTGATGGAAAATTATTTTTAGTTGATAATTTAAAGATATAACATTTTTAACTTTCCAATAGTTCCCAGGAAAAACTATCTTTTATACGGTTTATACTCAGCGTTACGAGAAAACTACTGCTCGTACGAGTCATTTCGATGCCAAATTTTACGGCCACTGGATGATTAGACGCTTAAGGGCAGACGAATATAATGTATACATAATAATAATATAACAGTTTGAGAATTACAATCGTTAGTTATATGGTGTTTAGTTCCTTTTTTTAGTTAGTTTAACTATAAAGGTAAATCCCAGGAGGGCCGTTAACCCAGACTTATAATAATCTTGGTCTGTTATTAATTATTACGTAGTTGACTATGCATTATTATATAATAATAAATATATTTATTTTTGTTGGTTTAAAACATAAATTGTATTGATCGAAACAAACATTTCATCTATTATATTTTTATCATAGTTACCAACTATTAGGTTGCTATACTATAATATAGTATTATGATTAAGAATAATTATTAAGCTTTCGGTCAATTATTTATTATTTCAAGGTTGACATGCAATTTTGTATACCACTCGAGTAAAATTATTCAAATACAGGTGAAATATTAGAATATAATATATTAATATATTTTAAATACGTTTCAAAAAGAGCTTTTTAGATAAAAAAAAAAATGAATTGTAATTTGATAATTTAGAGAAGTAATGTACAAACAATGTACACTGAAGCTTCGCTTTACAGAATCTTTTCGTCGAAAGAAATTATTTATCATTGATTTCAATTATAATACATTCACCAAAAGCACCTTTTCCGACAACCGAAATACATCTACCCCCACTATCACCCGATGAGCGAAGTACTTCCAGCCCTTACAGACCGAATTTTTTTTATTCAAGTTTTAAATTAAAAAATAATAAATACTTATTTATTTTCATTGAGAATTTTTATAATTTGAATGAAATTTTATTAATTTATCAAAACGTATTTGTGTTTCTATCATAATATCTAAAAAAAAATACTTTCCGAAGAAGATACAATTTCCAATAATACTATATTAAAATGTTGGTATATCTAGACCTATATGTAAGCTTTAATAATATATAATACATCCACTAACTTTACACAAATATGGAGGTACTTTACTACTTTTTTTAATTTATAAATAAGTGCAGTAGCAAAAAATGATGAAAAAATAACTATATGTATAATATGTATATAAATCGAATGGTTTTTCGAAACGACCGAAACGTTTAAAAAAAAAAATAATAATTCTAGGGCCAATACAATATAAGGCGCTGTACGTGTTATTGGTTTCATTAGCACACTCCTCAACACTCCTCGAACTTTGACTCTCACAAATGCCTTTATTCGTTATGTAACGCCTTAGTTTAGTCATTACTAGAATACGGTGCCGTTGTCTGGTTCCCATATATATCATATGAGGGTAATGGTCAGCGGCTTAACTAAAAGTTTGGTTTCTAACAAATTCTGCCCCAGAATTCAGTCAAATAATTACACCGATGACCGATGTCGATCACAACCTTCACATAAGTTATCAGCTATGAAATTTTACTACAAAATAGTGGTTTTTACGCATGCAGAATTTTGCAGCAGAATGTCATATTTTAGTCATTTTTAGATTTAGAATAGACTGCATATAGACATAATTAATTTTTGAACATTGTCAATTAATGCGTCGTCTTGCAGTATAGAAAAATTTAATTTTCTATATTGTTTTGACGACATATTTTAAGTTTATTAAAAAATTTAAATGTCTTTTTTAAATGAAATGTACATTAAATATTATATTATAGGTACTCGTATAAAAATACCTATATGAATTTTATCATTAATAATTGTTCATTGTTTCATATCCCACAATATACAATGTTGATAATAAATAATAAATATGTTTGTTCTTTAGTTCAAGAATAATTATGGGTTCTATTTTTATATTATATAGTGGTAGAAAAAGGATAATTTCTGCCCGCACGCCGCAGAAAAGAACGTTGAGAACAGATTTGATTTGGTTCTAGCGCAATTGCGTCGACGTAATGACGTCTGTTGGGCACAACTGAAACGCATCGAGCAATATGTTAAAAACCACTTATATATTTTACAATGGAATAAGTCTTGTCGCAAAATAATTTGTTAAAAACCAGGCCTTAAATTCAGAACCGATTTCTCAGCTTTGCTGGGTATCGTCTAAATATTGCCCATCCAGCGCAAAATTACAGGACTATTAATGAATTACTCGGACTCAAAGCATTATTCAAACGTCGTATTCGATTTTCTTGTAATTGCATTCGTGTTTCGGGTAACACCAGGCTACAGGAATTCTTTTACTTACTTTTACTATGAATCGGATCAATTTTGCAAAAAATAACTCCATAAAATAATAAGAACGTAACATGATGAATAACAGCTAATCATTTCTACAAAGGTCACACGAATCATTATTGTAAATATTGTTATCAAATAATTTGTAATACTGCTATATATTTTATTAATTATGTTATATTTCTTATGTAATACTGTTTTTAAAAAATACGAATGGCGTTAATGAATAAAAATAAAAATAAAAATAAAAATAAAAATAAAAAATAAAATAAAATACAAAACACCGCTACACCTATAATCTACATCGCTCCCGCAGTCGTACGAGTAACTATCCTGACGCCTCCCGATAACAATACGTACATATACTTATAAATATCTATATATATATATTATTACAGACATTATATATTCACAAACACGTAATTGAAAATATTTTCGTTTATAAACATTCGCGTGGAGTTTTGTGGGAGAGGTATTAAGGGTATTTAAATTTGAAAACACATTTTATGGATATTTAAAAAACGTAACAATTTTGGTTAACCAAATTGGAATTACAATAAAATATAATTTTACTATTCTGCAATAACTATAGGTACTAATTAGTAATTTGTATAAGTATAAGAACATACTTTTTGTTTTAATAATATAATTCCCACGAAATATTGAATATGTTATAAGTTTATAATTAATAGTATTAACAGTTTTAGTGAAAGTGGTGGGGGGTACGGTGGGATATCATCACAAATTTTTTTTTCCTCTCCATTATTTTGTCCCGAACAAATGTATTCCCTTATAAATATATAATATTATAAAATATATATAAATATGTCCCTTCCTAAATATGTACTTTTATACTATATTAAGTATATTATTATTATATTTAATTGATTTCAATTTATTTATTTCAATTGATCAAATTTGAATTACCTTGAGAAGTACATTTCAAACTGTCTGCATTTTCTAAAGTGAAAGCTACTCCCTATTTATGACTGGTAAAAATTCCAATTGATGAATATCCGTTGGAAAAATATGTCGGACCCAATATTCTCAAGATATATATAACAATAATACAATAAAATCGGTTTTTTTGAAAATTAAAATGCATTTTTCTACATATTATGAGTATAAAATGTTATTTAATCACTAAAAATTAAAAAATATGTATACATTTAATTTGATTTCTTAATTGTAAAGACATTTTATTATTTAGTATATTATACTTAAGATATCATTCTTTTTTTGTTGTAAAATCTTACATAATATTGTAACTTATTTTTTTTTCTAATAAACATTTACATTTTTTGTGTAGGTATCTATTATGTTTGTTTTATATTATTTTTGTATTTATCTTTGCTTTTTAATATTAATGTATACATATATATTATAGGTACTAATACTTATGCTTAACAAAAATAATTAGGTACATTTTAATTTGCATGTATATTTAATAATTATAAGTGCATGAAAATCTGGTATTTACTAATAACTAAATATGATATAATACATACCAAATAAATTAGTTTTAATAACTTATTTATACTTCAATATTATTAATTTATTATTGTATAACGGAACGAGCCCTGAAGGTTACAACGTGAATGTATTAAATACCTACATCGAATTTATATTAAATAATATTTATATTAATTTAATATTTACATTATTTAAAACAACAATGTAATATTATGAATAAGACATAAACGTGGTTAAATTTATCACAAAAGAAAGAAAGATCATTATTGAGGATGTGCATTAAACGTATAACTTCATCGGAGAGTAATTATTTTTAAAAAAGTTGGTAAAAGAGTAAATAATTTAAAACCTACTAAATTAGGTTAGTGGATTAGACTTTTTTAATTAACGAAAGTGAATAAAGTGAATTTATTTTATTAAAAATAATATTTTAAAAGAATAATAAGGTTTTCTGGGTGTTTTCGGTCAGAAAATCCTTGAACATCCAGAACAAGGATAAGGTTATGTGAAGAAGAAGAGATCAGGGGCGTCATTTCAGTTTTTGTTCCGGGTGTGCAAACTTTTAGACAGGTAAATATCTGGCCGTTTTTTTATAAATGTATATATATAATATATAACATATATAATTTAAGTGTACCTATGTATGTAAATAATATAAAAATATTATTAAAATATATATATATATATATATACCTATTACATACATTTTAAAATTAATATTCATATCATATGATATATATGAATATATAATACATAATATATAAGTTAATTATGACGAGCCATTGGAGCATTAGTGGAAGTCAGTATATTTTTTTTAGTTAATTGGTACTTTAATTAAGGTACCATTATACCAGTGTACTATATATCATAATGATAAGCAAAACCATTTTTGTTTCAAATAAATCTCACGAACTTTGATAAGTAAAATTTTTTCATTAAGATTTAGGTGAGGAAAATTATTGTATATTTCATGCCAATTGACTAAAAATATTCCGAGTAAATATATCTATCCAACTATCACGCATCACCCCCTTACTTCTACACTAATTTTCTAAATGTATACAATATATATGTATATTAATTGGAAAGTCAGTAGTCATAATTCTTGATATAGTGTGAATATTTTACTACAATTTTTTAAATAATAATATATATGACTAATGACTTCTGTTTTTACATGGTTTACAAAAAAAAACATTTCAAAAAACGTCAAAACAAATGTTGAACAATTTTAAAATAGCCATTTTATAGAGTTACTTATCGATAATATTGAAAACAAATTTTATTGAATTCGGTTGAATTTTGAATGAATGAGAGCAATTTAGAATTTCAAAAATACAGCAAAATTTTTCTACCAATATTAAAAAATGTGAAAAACATTTTTATTTTGCAATATTTTGCTGCCTTTTTTAAACTCTGAAATGCTCTCATTCATCCAAAATTCAACCAAATTCAACTAATTTTTTCTAATATTATTGATAAATAGGCAACTCTATAAAATGGCTATTTTCAAATTTATTAAAACAATTTTTAAAATATTTTTTTTTATAAATAATGCAAAACAGTAATATATTTTATTTTAGAAAATACAATAAAACATGTGCACTATATCAAGAATTAGGTCTACTGACTTTCCAATTAATTTACATAAGTACTGTATATGTTTTATATAGTTTAACTCATATACATATAGATATGATATAACCCACTCGATTTATCTTGACCACTTGGTAACGTCATATGTTAGAGGTCGATAAACGTGTGCATACAAGAATAACAGTTTGAAGTCATGCGTCTACCACCTCCGCGGGTTCCGTCAGTCTATAAAAAAATAGAACAACTGAAAGTGCACATTATATTTTATTATACTGTATTTTCTTAAATTCTTAACCAACCTTTTAGTACACCGTTTAATTCGACCCGAGCATGTTGTATTGGTTTTCGTTATTATAATATTCAGTCATTTAAATTATTTTTCTGTTTCGTAAAATATTAATTTTCCTACAATGTCGGATACCAAAAGTAAATGCCGTCAATAAATAATGTATTTAAAGTTCAGATTTATTCCATCGCCATCCAACATGCAGCTACCAATGTGTTTACTTTGTAACAAAGTCTTCACTAATAAGACAATGAAACCATCTCGTTTTCAGGAGCATTTGCATATAGTTTATCCTGACAAACACAATAAAGATTTATCGTTTTTGACAAATTTCTGAAGGCACAATCGGTCTCAGGCTTATTCGCAGGCACATCAAAACAATGTGATGATGGTTTGATTGCTTCTTATAATATATCAAAATTTATCGCAAAATCGGGAAAAGCCTATACCATAGGTGAAAAGTTAATACTTCCAATTTTCAAAGAAATTTTAGAAACTGTTTTATATCATTCAGCCGCACACAGTGTAATGACAAAAGTCCCATTAAGCAACGATACTGTGCGACGGTGAATCGACGAAATGGCGAAAGACGTTGAAATTTCATTATGTAAACTTTTAGTATCCACCGAATTTTCCCTACAAATCTATGAATCAACTTTGCCGATTAATGAGACTTAACTTTTAGCGTCCGATTTGTAAAGAAAGGAAAAATCATTCCAGAAATTCTTTTTGCAAGAACCTTGATTGCTGATACTAAAGGTGAATCTATTTTCAATATAGTCAAAGATATTTTCAAAAAAAAAATATTCCTCTTAAAAACATTATATCTATTGCCACTGATGGAACACCTGCAATGTTAGACCGTCATCATGGGTTCATCGCCTTTTTAAAGAAATAAATACCAGGTATTTAAACTATTCACTGCGTGATTCACAGATAACATTTAGTTTCGAAAAACCTCAGTGGATGTTTGCATCAGTCATTACAATACGTCATATCTGCTGTAAATAAAATTCGTAGTAATTCGTTGAACGATCGACTATTTAGAAAACTATGTAAGGAAAACGACGAAAGATTCAATCGCTTGCTTTTACACATCGAAGTTCGCTGGCTCTCTAAAGGTACCTGCCGCAAGAAGTTTTGGAATCTTTTCGATTCTGTGCTTGAGTTCCTTAAAGATAAGGATATAAATCTCAGAGACAGGTTACTACTACTTAAAATCGATGTTGCTTATATGACAGATTTTTATGCTTATATGCAAAGTTCAATGGAATTATTAATTTTCAACAACAAGGTGACGAGCTAAATTTAATAACGTTTAGATCAGTTATTTCTGCCTTCCAAAAAAAAATAGATTTTGTGGAAAACCAACTTTGGTCGCCAAGAGTTCAGTCAGTTCCCAGTCTTGGTAGATCTGCACAAAAATAGTGAAATATCTTTCAACAACATACAAGTTTACTGTCAACACCTCGAGTCTTTATATATGGACTTTTCAGAATATTTCAAGGATATTTAGTCGTTGGAAGTTCTTCAATGGATCATGAATCCTTTTATAAATATTGAGACAGCAGAGCAGAGGTACAAATTCAAGAAAAATTTATCGAACTTTCAACTGATGAAACATTGAAAGCCAATTTCAAGGATGATGATCTGCTCACGGAATTTTGGCTCCAAACTAACATAATTCATCATTATCCTGAACTGTGAACTCTCGTTAAAAAATGTTTAATAGTCTTCCCTTCATCATATTTCGTCGAGCAAGAGTTCAGCACTGTATAAAGAAAAGGAATCGACTCTATATCGCGACAAGAGGAATCTAATGTCAAATAACTTGCTAAAAACCACCAAGTTCAACCATCTCACTGAAGTTAATTTTTTATACGACAATCAAAAATCATGTCTACAAAAACAAATAAGCCTAGCAATATGTTTTTAAATAAACTAAAAAATATATTTATTATTATAAAATATAAATTGATAACATTATTAAGTTTTTTTCAAATGTTTAATTTAATTAATTTACTAGTACCTACTATAAATAAGAAAATATAAAATATAAAACATAAATGAAAATACGAGTTATTGGATCATTTTGATTTTTTTTTTAAATTTTCCAATTTATCAATTCCTTTCCTATCTCTCTCCACATACCTAGTTCTTAGATAGGGAGGGGGTGTTAAAAAATGTATTGCTACTCAAGGGAGCGGTAACTTAAAAAATTTAAAAAACTAAGTATATAGGTCCGTGATAATATTATTGAAATCGACAATTTATCATACGCTTGGTCAGTGGTTAAAGTGAGGGGGAACGGAGGGGGACGGCGTCCCTCTTCTTTTCTGAGCTTAAATTTGGCGTCCCCTTTAGTCAAAATAATTTTAATCATAAAAATGACATGTAGGTAAATATAATAAAAGCAAAAAAAAAAAAAAATATATATATATATATTTGGTGTATAGGTAACGCAAAACGATAATGAATGATGAACCACGGTTTTATAAATATGACAATACTGACGAAATAGGTCTATTTTAATGTAGACTGATTTTTTTTATTTTTATTTATATGATACATTATATTTATCTATATATACCGAAAATTAGGTGTTAATGTATATTTATTAAGAGGACACCACACAACTGATTTTTAAAGGGTTTTGTATAGGCAATTTTTATGAAATTTAAAAAGAAATGAAAATTTATCAGTTTAAAAATGATTGATTATATTTTTAGAGTACTATAAAATATATATTTTATTTTAATATATATATATTATATAAATATAGTCTTGTATCAATATTATTTTTAATTGTCTTGTAATCACGATATTTGTTATAAATTATAATGAACAATATTTTGTAGCGACTGATGGAGCAGATTTTTAATATATGCATTTTTACGCGTTTAATGAGTTGTTCGAAAAATCAAAAAATGTATATTTTAACAGCTCAAAAATCATGTATAAATAAAAATATCAAAAATCGGGTCCATCAGTCGCTAGATAATGTTATTAGCTATAATTCATATTTCTAACATGTTTGTAAGTTGATAAAAATGAAAAATGCTAAAGCAAGTTATTTCAGTGTAGCGCTTTCAGAAGATGGAATTTGATTTTTTTTTTTCATATAATTTTATACTTATAATGTTATATATTATGAATGCTAGAGTATATAGTATCTACCAATAAATCTAAATAGTTATTTGAAACTTAAGATAGAATTTGTTGTTTTGTACATAATATAAAAAAATTAAACAAAACAAGTTAATAAATAGCATTTAGTTATAAATTATTTGCAAGATCTATATTACAAAAAAAACGATTTCGGTAAAATCACAAATGTATTATGTGTAATAGTTACGTATTATTTTTAATGGCAATTTGAATTTTTTTTACTATTATTATTTAAGAGATTCTTAGGGTCCGAAAAATTTCAAAGCAAAATTAAATAAGGTTTAACGGTTCGAGGGATGCTTTTCTTTTGCATAAGTTTTAGTCCCCCCCTGCAATTATTTTCCACTTTAACCACTGTACGTTACTCTAAGTATATTTAGAGTTCATTCATACACTGGATTGTTAAATATACTGAATACCTATACATAATAAATATAATAATAGATATACATCATACTACCACATACTACTACATCATACGTGTATATTATATCGATCTTTGTTTAGGATTGTTTTATAAAAAGAAATTAATTATGATTACTTTCAAATTCAATACATCCACTGCAAGTATCCTATTCATCGATAGTGCTTCCACACTTAATGACTTTTAAAAAAAATTTATGTATCATAATAAAATTTTTCTGTTCTTTTTTATATATTACATATTTTTTTTATATAATATTTCATATTCATTAAAAACAAAAATAAATGAAATTATTTTAAACACATTTTTTTAAGATATTTTTTATTTATTTATTTATTTATTTTGACATTAAAATGCAAGCTCAAGTCATAACTCAAACTAATACCTTTTTTCTTAGTTTTTTTTTAACCCCAAGAGTTTATTTTTAAAAATTACTCCTATAATTTCAAACTTTTTTATCTTTTCAAACCTTATTTATTTATTTGTAGGTATCTATATATAGTATATATGTATTAATGAATTTTATATATAAAATACTAACTCCGAAAATAGTTTTTTCCATGAAAGAACAGTACTATTTATTATTTAATTCCCCGGCCTATTGTCGCCACCGCTCAACGCCTATTTCTTTATCGTTACCGTTTTCAAACTATTCTCAGGGCGTTTTGAGATTTGTGGACCTTTCATTTTTCTGTGTTTTGGCCTTTTCTCCGAGCTTCCAATGCCGGGGAAGAAAAAATGCGATTCCCAACTTGCCGATTTCCATTATCACTCACTCGACTTTCTCCCGCGTCGACATATTATCACCCCGAACTTCCAAAATCGGCTTTAGCAACATTTGTAGGTCTTTTTCGACTCCGCGGACTTCGGATTCGCGTTTCCCGGACGTTTTAACGCCCAACTGAACGTTATTCTTTGTCAATCGATCGTCCTCGTCCGACCGGTACGTTCGTTCCGAATATGCGTATACATTATCTGTTGATATACGTAACGGTCTCGTCCGTTATCTGAATAGTTTACGAGATATTTCGATCACTTTATCATCGATACTGTAGCTTAAGAGGATGCTATACCCGCATTTTCTGCCTCCGTCCATCTAATTGGCAATATAGCAAAATTTTACAACGCAAAATTGAAATTATGGCATTTTGGTTAGATTTAGAGCTTAAACACCTATTATCAAATTTAACGAGAAGAATAATTTCGAGTGAATCTCATGGGCTTTTTGTAAAATATTGTCAGAAAAAAAAGTTACGGCATTTTTAGTTTT
>JAIPRL010007859.1:0-22041 GCA_025469235.1 Pemphigus obesinymphae | reverse complement strand
GAGGTTTTGATTTTACTTCAACTCTGTTGTTCGTTTAACAACAAAAATCCTTAGCTCAAAATCGACGTTCAGAAATATATATCATTAGCATCAATTGGTGTTAAATCTACTACAGATTTCTATGCGTATATGAAAACAGTAAAATATAGGAAATACCAGAGCGCAGCTGCTTATATATACACAACGATAGTGTGTATTATTATATCGAATATAAATAATTGTATTTCCAACGGTTATAGCAGGCACTGTAGAGATACCATAATATACTCATGTTCCCATCCCAAAACGCATGACAAATCGTATCGACAGAATTCAGTGACGTAGCCAGGGGAGGTGTTTAAACCTCCCTCCCCCCACTCAAATTATCATTTTTTCCATACGTTTTAACCTAATAAATATGTATATTTATAATTTGTACTTTTTAATTTTTTTCGTATATACACCGCACTAAACCGGGTCTTTGAATGGTCCAATAAGAGTATGAGCATTGGTGAACAATAAACCTATATATACCCAGTGGTTGAATTGGAAAAAAAATAAGGACGGACTGTGAGCTTAGTTAAAAAATCAGCGTTCCGGGACATATTAAAGAAAAAGTAAGCCGTGGAGGATTCGTCCCCCCACACCCCCTATCCAAAGTTTTTTTTAACCAAGGGACATTTTTAAAAACATTTTAGATTATTATATATAACATGAATGGAATAGAAAAATCCAAATTTTTTTTACATCATTGTTGGGTTACATATTTTCAAGATAGCATATAATTTAATTATTCCTCTTTTAAAATAATTGAACACCTTTCCTTTTAAATGAATAATCGAGAATGTTGTAAATATAGACCGAAATGAAGTTTATCGGTATCGCATTGATTTCGCCATCCTTTTAGGCTTAAGCCCTTCACGGATAATGAAGATTATTTATTACCTACATGATTTAATTAGATCAACTAATCATCATTTTATATCATGTTTTTTTTTATCTAAAACTTGTTATACGATAAAAACAAAAAAACATTCGTTTTCGTAATTTCACGATTTTTTCAAAAAAATTTACAACTTTAACAATTTTAAGTGTTAAATAAAAATTAAAACAGACACTGCGTTCCCTGCGTTTCCTGATAAATAAATTAAGGGGTACGCTGTTAAACATGAAAATATGAAGAGTAGCTCCGTCCCCCTGAGTCCCTCCCTAAATCCACCACTGCCTATACCTCCATTGCATAATCCTGTGTACGCCACTGCAACAGATAGTACATGTGGCTATATGTTATATAGATATAGGTACTTAAATATACTCAAGAGGACGCTAATATTACATGCGTAAAAACGGCATTAAAACACGTACTCGTTTTCTAAGTACAACTTCTCGATGATTCTTCTATTTATCGTAAATTACTGCCGAATATGATTATACGTAAGTATAGATGAGAATGTATTTATTATGAACGAACATCGAGTTTTTTACTTAAAATAATTTTTCAAATTGTTCTTTTTTTTTAAATTTGAAAATTTGACGGTTTCCAATCACGAGTTGTAGACATTTAACTATTTATACCGAACAAAAACTCTACCCTCAGTCTTAGCTCAAGTTCTCATATTTTATTCAGTGCAATTATTTCTCTTTTGTGATAATTTTTGAACAAACTATATATTAGCAGATAGCCACGAGTATAGTTTCAGAACAAATGTTGTACAATTACACAACAATAAAAAGTGGTACAGATAAGAGACTATATGTCTAGATTACTTTTAAAAAGTATTTTATAATTTTTAATACATAGTTACACTTTTATTATTCAAAAAATGTCATAAAAATTGTCTATGCAGAACACCTAAAAAATGGATGGTCCACTGTCTCCCTAAATATTCTTTATACATATATATATATTTTTTTTTAATATGGCAAATGCATATTTTAAAATAATTATTATTACACAAATTATTTTAATTAATATTAAGAGTATAGATAAAGGTAGATGGACATTAATGAAGAAAGAATTACTTTTGTATATGAATGTAAAATTAGTAAAATTACATGCTCTCAATTTTGAGGACATGTATGAAGGGACAAATGCAAGAATGATAAGTTTGTATGATACCATGGTGCATATGCTGTTTGCAGATGATATAAAACTGTATATACGATGTATGATTTTGAAGAATGCGGAACGTGGAGCGAATACGGAAAGGAAAGTAATGAGTTTAAGTGAGGATAGAGTTGGTGAGATTTAAGTATGTGGGATCCCTTCAACAAAAGGACAGTGGTTTTGAAAAAGAAATAAAACATAAGATAAAGTATGGATGGATGAAATGGAGAGAAACGTCAGGTGTGTCAAATCGTGTAATATTAGTTAGGTATTCGTAGATCTTACTATTATGAATTAAATAAAGTCAAACCGGTTTTTGTAAGCTTAAAATTTTAAAAATTGTATATCAAAATGAGTCAAAATTTACCAGTTTTTAGTTTCCGATCGAAATCTTTCTAGATATTTAACTTCTTAAATAGGTACTAAACATTATTTTAAATTATTTTGCTTTGACAAAAAAAGTTTTTAAATTTTGGAATACATAGATAATATAATTATTGCATGAGAAATGATTTTTACTAATATAGTAATAAAGTAAAATTGAAATAATAAAATAATGTGATATTTTGACAAAAGTATGACCACTTTTTTACTTTTTAAAAATTAAACATATACCGTTTTAATTTTGTGAACTATGACTGTATAAAATAATAATAATAAAAGGTTATTATACAATTTATGATTCAACAAATTAACGCCGTCGGAGAGATACAGATAAAAATGTAAATTTTGAAAGTTGAAATAATAAAATGTTTATATTTTGACATACCTGTAATATGATGAATATATTTAAAATTTTCAAATTCAAAAATTAATTAATTCAAAAAATGTAGTACTCTTATAATATTTTTTTTTTGTTTATATTTATTGATATTGTGTACAATTGCTATTGAAATGTCTCCTTTATATTAAAATTCTAGAGAGGATAAAAATCATAATTGGGAGGCTTAGCCCCTTAGCCTCCTCCCTAGCTATGCTTATGAGTCTAGTATATCTCACAGATGAAAAACGACTACCCATAGAAAAATGTAAAAATAATTATGCTCCATCAGGATCTAAATTCTAAAATAATAATAATAGTAATAATTATGTTAAAATCAAAAACTATCAATATTTTCATTCATAATATTATAAAAATAAATATACATTATAAAAAAATAGTATATAAAAAGAGTATTCAAAAAAAAAAAAAAAAATTATATAAATAAAACGAATAATATCTATCGGTCTAGTAACTATGAATAACAAAAAAGTAATTTCAAAACAATTTGATTATAAAACAAACAAAACTAATATTACTATTTCTCTAGTAACCAAATCAACAATCGTAACAATATTCTAATTACTATGGATAGACAGACAGACAGACCGACGGACACAATGGGGATACAAGGTGTCTAAACTTATGCTTATAGTGACCTAGAGGGTGGAAACATTTACTGTAATGTAGTATATTTAAGTGCAAATATTGGGAAGTTCGTTATCTTGACAATGGTATTTATTCAAAATTGTATACTTATTTAATATTTTCTACAAACGGAAATATATTTAAAAACTACTAAAATTGAATTTCTTTATTCATAATCAAATACAAATTGATTTAATAACGTGCAATACATATTATATGGTATTCTGATGTATATTGATGTAAAATTTTATCAGAGCCATATAGAGTTGTCTAGTTACAACAATATAGGTAGGTCATTAATTTTAATAATTTTGCAATTGGATTTACTATTTTAGTAAATATTTCCCCGGCATCATAATATCTGGATTCCTGTGGCAGATCCAGAGTTAGATTTGGAGGGAACGGCAAGGCGCATTTTTATAAAATGATCAAAATATATGTTATTGCATAATAATCTATTGTAATACACAATTAGAAAAAAAGGTTTGAAAAGACAAATGTTCCTCTGCTCAAACTAGATTCACCACGGCTGGTTTCTGTACTCGTATCCTCATCGATAGGCTATAACTTATCGTCCATGTATTGAGTACTTAATAATGTCGTGTCGTGGACAATAACCGCACAGTTAACTTAAAAGCTCGAGGACAACATTATGCACTTAGAATAATATTCTAAATTGTTATTACGTATATATATATACATATATACATATATTGTAAAAATCGATAAGCAGCTTTGATTAATTAATATAATACAATATAGACGAGTTCACGATTTTTGAATTTATTCACAGTGGTGAAAAGTAGAATGCTACTTTATTATATTTTATTAGGTACAGGAGGTACTTATTAAGTAGGTACCTATTATGTCCTATAATAATAGTCTATATATTTTTATTCTCGGTCAACGTATCAACGTATAATCCCAACGTAAAATATCATGTGTTAGCGCATTTTGAAGTTATAATCAGGGAGTCAAAAAGGCTTTGAAACTAGTTCGAAAACCGGTTAAAACCGAATAAATCGATCTGATTAGATCTAATTAGATCTGAAACCACAAACCCAAAAATAATTGAAACCGGTTTTAAACTCATAACCACAAAACTGAAATATTTCATCCCGTTTTGACTAATCGGTTAAAACAACCGCCGAGAATCAGCGTCAAACGTATCGCTCGAAGGTACTGAGTTTCTGCGATTATTTTACTTATTTATTTTAATTTATCAATGCTCAAACAGGCTGTTGTTTAAATCATTTATTTGTTGTTTTATAAAAAAAAAAAACAAAGAATTCTCTCAAAAAAAAAGTACGATATATAATAAATATTTATAAATAAAACAAATAAAAAATCTTTTCTGTAGGTAGGTGCCTAGTTGAAAATATATATAAGATCTAAAAAAAATGCATTTCAAATTCTAATGAATGCTATGGAGATGCATTTAAAATATCAAAATGTATACGAACTTTATGTCATTTGTTAATATCTAAAAAAACTAGTAAACTTGTAATTTATATAATTCTAAAAATAAATATAGATTAAACTTTTTGAATTTTCATTTAATTTATACATAAATAAAAATTATATGCAGGTAGGTAATTTATATCTATTGTTAAAAATCGTGCCGAATAGAAAAAAATAATCGGTTACCGCATAATAACTATTTATTTGTTATTTATTTATTTTCCCTGCATATAGAAAATACTGCATGGGTATTGCATACACCATATAAATGGTTGATTTTCGTTACGCTTAAGCAAACTACTGGAAAAATAAAAACCGACCTCTTTAAAGTAGGTATCAACTAGAATGGTTTTCCCATCAAAATCCCAAAATCCCTTCTAAAACGTGACTCCATCTACTCAAAATGTTGTTCACAGAACAAAAACTAAAAACAAAATAAACATCACTGTAAAATCAATAGCTTTCTCGCTAAATCTAAAATTTTTTTAATAAAAATTAAATACTTTATAGTGTATAGATATATGATTCGAACTCGTAAACTGAGAAATCGATGTCTTACACGAACAAGAAATGCATTTGGTACCTACCTATAAATTCACAGTCTTAGTACCTATATATATATTTATATATAATTAAAAGTTATATATTATTATGAGTGTTTTTACTTCCGGTTTTAATAAAAAAAAAAAAAAAAAAAAACTATAACGATACAACGAAGAATAGTCTCTCAGTACTGTTTTTTCCCTTACATTTTTATAATAACATTATTATTTTATTATTATAATAGCATATTTTTTAATAACGTTCGTTATTTTTATTATTAGTAAACAATATTATTAACGATGTTTTTTCTTTTATTAAATAATATTTGTAAATAAAATATCGTGTGATAAATCTTGTACCTACCTGTAAAATATATGTAATCATATTTCTATAATACAGATCTATTGATGTAATACATTATACTCGTGTTATGTAGGCTATATAAATTAGCGAACGAAACAAATTACTTATATGACGTATAATTAATTCGATAGAAGTATTTGTACTTGCAGCTTATTCATTAATATAAGGTTCTTATTACATATTGTATAAATTAACTTCCATAATAATTACATAATATAATAATATGATCGTTTTAACCAATGAATACTTTTTTTTTTTTTTTTAGCTGTTGTTCATTAAGTAGATAGGTACATTACCTATTTTTGATATTGACATAGTTTAAGATTAAATCATAGCAAATTATTTAATTTAATATCCTTTTTACGTGAAAGTTCGTTTCAATGTATATTTTACACGCTATATTTATAAAATGTATTGGCTATATATATTTTTTGTAATAGGTACGACTCGATAAATGATTTATTTAAATCTCATTTTGATTAT
Organism: Pemphigus obesinymphae; assembly: GCA_025469235.1. NCBI lineage: Eukaryota > Metazoa > Arthropoda > Insecta > Hemiptera > Aphididae > Pemphigus > Pemphigus obesinymphae. The sequence goes on along the minus strand of JAIPRL010007859.1, from coordinate 15,697 downwards.
ACAAACTATAGTTCTTTGACTATATAATTTAATTATATATTTAAAAAATATTTTTATACTTACAACATTCAAGATTTTTGAATATAATTGATTGATAAGTTTATAATTTATGTCTAAATTTTATTTAGATTGCGGCATGGTATCTGTATAGTAACACAAATAATCTTCAAGTTCATTGTTTCAGATTTATCTATTAGTAATATTTAATTTTATTCACTATATAATTATTATACAAATATAGGTACCTATATTATTATAATCTATTCAATTTTTTCTATAATATAATCTTCTGTTGTTATATCTAACCATAAATTATAAATATTGAGATATTCCGAATTTGTATATTCGTATTTGTGCGAGTATTATAGGTATCTATATATTTTTGAATTGTAGTATAAATAAAGTAGATATTATATTTTTTGTATTTTCCAGGTGGAAATAAAATTAATGTATTCATATTAAGAAAAAATATTATTGTTATAATAGTAAATTACTGAAAAATTAAAAAGTATATATCTTTTTCGCTATTTTCAGGGAAATCGCAACCGTTTTATGAATATATTATAAATACAATTAATCCATTTTGTTCATTTTTAAATATTTTTAAGAATAATCGTGGACGATATCTTAGAAAATACATTTTTATTTTAATGGTCTTAAGTATGAACGTAACTGCCAAAAATACTTTTATTTTGAAAGGTCACATGATTAATGACTTGGTTCAGCTACTCGTATAATAATGGTGTATGGGCGTCGCTAATGTGACAAAATTCACGAAATAATTTAATCAATGTGGTTATTTTCAGACGCTCTTCAGATGACTTGAAAATTCAATACAAGTTTAATAGTACGTGTATTAAATTTTCAATATTTTAAATTATAGTAAGAGGACGCTACACTGCCGTGTTTTCGCGTGTGAAACATGCTTCGGGAGATGCACGTTTCTAGAAAACTGAATTATTTTAGCGTACAACTACCTCTATAAAAAAAATTAAAAGATCATATAATGATCCAAATTTTTACTTTGGCGATTTTCAATAAAATTATTTTTAGTCGAGTTATAGAAGATTTAAAAATAGAAAATTTTATGGAATTCAAGGTCTTATAAGTCGACTTATAATAATTTTATCGAAAATCGCATATCTAAAAATTTAGTATATTTTACGATGTTTAAATTTGTGTATAGAAGTTATCAAATGCTAAATACACTCAGTTTCTCAGAAACGTGCATCTCCCGAAACACGTTTTGCCTAGTTTTTAATAATTATTTATTAATACGTCACAATGAACGTATGTTACTGGTATAGGACTATCTTTTAATTATTTCTGAAATATATTTAAATATTTTTCAATCATGAGATTTTCATTTTTCTAAAATATCCTTAAAATTGCCTATACAGAACCCCTTAGAAATCGGTTGTGTGGCGTTCTCTTAAGTTTATTAGTTAAGTATGTAATTATATTTTAAAAAGTCTTCAAACATTGTATTTACACTATAGGTTATTATTGAATTTGTATTTTTTCCCCCTAAATTTTAGTTATTAAAATTGTAATACTATTTAGGTAATAACTGAAATTGCATAATCCACCTCTTATAGGAATAAGTATAACTAAATTAGATTTCCCCTTGAGACGAACTCTCAAACACACATTTGAAAATTACATTCGAAAAAATTCCAAAAATTATATACAACATTTTTCTATAATTGACCTTGTACGTATAAGAAACAAAATTAAAAGATCTTAGAACTACAACTCTCTAAATTTTATAAATTTATTACTAATATTATAATGGCAAATGTCCATTATGCATATTTTTATTGAAAGGCATAGCAATTTAGACCGATTCCATTTCCAATCAACCGATGGATTTACTGATGTGATTCTAAAAACTGATCTGAATTCGTCATAAATTCTACTTTAGAACGACATTTTCCATTTTTACGAAAACCAAGAAAAAAAATTATAATTTGGGAAAATTGTTCTAAAGTAGATTCCACGATGAATTGAGATGAGTTTTCAGAATCCATTCGTATCACTAGGTCAATGGGTATGTCGAAAATGGGATTTCGTGTTTTTTTCAAAATATACGGTAGCCGTATTTGTTGACATGTGCCCGTGCGTGCCAGTGTACACACCATCATTATAATGCCAAACGTATTTGACCAAATACACACTGCGTAAAGCGAATATATTAAATAATTGCCTATACACAACCCCTTAATAAATGACCGATACACAATATTGCATAATATACGCAACTTCAATAAAATAATGATAAATTTAAGTCAATTGCTATTTTTAAATATATGAATGGGCAGAGACATCTAGCGGTGAATGTTATCTTCAGAATTTAATGGATATTAACAGGAAATGTAAATGGAGTTTCTAGAAAACTACAGAAAGTATAATGTAGTAACGGCGACATCTATGTCCTATATTAATAGTATTTGATCAAATTATACATTATAAATTATAATTTTTAAATATTAACAATTTTACATCCTTTTGTTTCCCAAACTCTAACATGCTCAGGTTACATATTAGAGGACTCCATGACGGTTTTTGATAGATACGACAAGCGTTTCATACATGGCACACCACAAGGGCGTAGCCAGGGAAAGGGTTAAGGGAGGGCTGTAGTCCCCCTCGTGGGCCAATGCCGTGTTTTTCTTTTTAGCTATTTATGCGCTAAATCGATTACAGTTATTCAGTAATAGTTGTAGTTTTGTAGTTGTAATTTTGTTAATAACAATTACTAAAAAAATGGACGATAAAAGAAAAAAATGTATGAACACAATCATTCTAGTGCAATAAAAAAGAAAAGTTGAAAAAAGATGACGTTGTTTAAATGTTTGATTAATATACTCCTAGAAGACTGCAGTTAACAGTTTGAGGATCCTAATAAATAATATAGGTAGTTAAAATAAAATATATATTATAAAAATAACAATACTTTATAATATATATAATAAAAAATTAATATATATATATTATAATAAATATATAAAATGAAAATATACCTAGAACATTCACATATAAAGGCAAAGAGGTCTATAAGTCATCATCGGGTTAACCTACATCATTGCTTATCAAGAGGATGCTACATATACGATTTTTATGGAGTTCTGTATAGGCAATTTGTATGACATTTTAAGAAGAATAAAAATCTCATAATTTAAAAACATTTAAATACATTTTAAAAATAGATCTGTGTTAATACCATTTTTTATTGTTTGTGTAATCACGATATTTTTTTTAACAAAACTGTTAAAATATTATGTCAATGTTATAATATTGTGTCAAAATTTAGTTTCTTAATTACAATTACAGCTCAAGAACAATTTTTTCTCGCAAACAGTTTTAACGATAAAATAATGCATGTGTGGCGTCCTCTTAATAGTATCAGCTTGTAGCCTGATGATAACTTATAGTCGAAACTAGTTGATACCTTTATAAACATTTTACGAATACTGTAGGCATATTTTCTTTTTAAATATTTTTTATAATATATATTAATTTTGGATGTATAATATATAAAATATTGTTATTTTTATATTATAGGTACTCGTATATATAATTTTATTTAAAAATTATTTCCTAATTGTTATTATATTTTGTTTTTGTATAATATATTAATATCTAACATTAAACCAATATACTTTTTGACACTTAAGTTTTTAGTACATTTTTTATTATCTATACAGGTAATATGTGATCTTAGCCTCCCTTATACGAAATTCCACTACTGGCACACCAATTTATTGGACGGTTTCGGTAATTATTTATTGTACTAGAGACCAGACGACGCCACTACCGAGAAAAATCTCGTAGGCTATCCCATTTTTTACCAGGGAATCGACCCACCACATCAGCCACTATTTCAGAAAACAATATATGTATATTTGGTGTAATATGCTACACCTAAGCACATAGAGGCTAATTTTCGACTGCCGGGGAGGAAAATGTTAAAATTCCGCTCTATCGTATAAATTGCCTCACAGAAATTGATAAATCACTTACAAAATCACAAATATGCAAAAAAAAATTAAAAATTAAAAATTCTTACACAAATATACACGTGTATACAAAAATAAGTACTTATCACTATACATTTTTTAAATTTAAACTGCACAATATTTACATTTTCGTTTTGCACACTTTGTGTCGTAGTGCACATTAAAATATAGTGACTGTCCCACATTATAAATTATATATATATATATATATATATTATTGTCATTATTATTATGTATATATCAATTATTAAATTGTAAATTATTATAAATCTATACATTTAACAATAATATTACAATGAAATTATATTGTCAAGTTAATTGTTAATTCTATTATAGGTAGGTAAGATATAATTAAGAATATATTTATGTTTTATTTTATTGAATCTAAATTCTAATATATCATACATTGATATTTATTACGCCCATACCTAAATCTAATGTATAATAATTAATAATATAACCGATAATGTACAATAATATACATACAATAATACAACAAAATAAATAAGTAGTACGACTAGAATACTTATCTTTTTTAATTTAAAAAAAAGCCATTCAATAGGGGGTGGATTCGGTGGAAGTACTTTGCTCGTTGGGTAGAATACTGTTGGTAGATATTATATTGAATATATGAAAGCAATTATAAATAATTTCTTTCGATAAAACGATTCTGAGAGAAGCTTCACATTATTTAATATAATTTTTGTAATTATTTTTAATTGCATTAAATAAATCTTGAAAATTAGTAAACGTAATTTTTGATATTAAAATATTTGAGCCGACACAGTTAGTATAATTTGATAATTTAAGACCGGATAAATGCAATATAATGTGAGTCGTACATTATTTTATAACTATATTTAAAAATCGCTGGTAAAAATAATTTTATATTTTAGTTTTTAGAGGGAGGGAGCTATAATGGTTTTACAATTATGTTTATTTATTTATTTTTATTAAAATACATTTCGTTCCTGCGAATTTCGCTTTATCTCATAGTAATTTAGTATTTAAGAAATGTATGCTTTTCCCAGACATATTTTCTTTAAAATAAAAAAGCAAGAATATAATAATATACTGCTGTGTACATTTAATTGAATTAAATTATTATTCTCGAATATACGTAAATTGTTGTATTATTATATATGTATATATTATTATGTACAAATATAATGCATTGGGATTTTAATTATATGCAAGTTAAGGTATTAATTTAAAAATATTATTAATAATATTATTAAAAAAAGACCTTAAGTATAATACGATATAGGTAAAATCGATACAAAATTATACTGAATGTAGGTATAATTTACACTTTACAGTAATAGTTAGATATATTATGACATAAACATTATTTATTTTATAATAATTGTTACTAATTATTAGTAAGGTCATGCTCAATCGGATTTATTGTTGGATTTGTTCTTACGGTATTAAACAAACTAAATGTATGTATATGTAACTCACAGTAGTCAGTAATAGTCATACATACACCAAAATTTCGCTCAGAATCATTTTTTCGATTTGCAATCTATTCGGACTGATATAGGCTAAATACTCTCATTCCCTACATTCCCAGTTTTTTTAAATTGTTAGATTTTATATTTTTGTGTATACGATAAAACTTCATAAATGACAAATATTATTAAAAGATTAAATTTCATTTTCAAATTGTCGAAGATTAATAAGAATAGTTTCACAAACTAAAAGAAGAATAATAATTACCTACTAAGTTGTAAGTAGTATAATATTTTTACAATAAGTTTAGCTTGATCATTAAGGGGCTTTAATAGGCAATATAGCGTAATGTCGCGAGTCTTTTAAAAGGCAGTTTTTATTTTTTTGATGACATATTGCTGCAGTATTTTGATAAAAGTTATTCATTAAGGGGCCTCTACACCACTATTTATTTTTTTTTGGAACTACTGATTCTGATTCTCACAGTCCGGTACGATGCGTACTCCCATAACAATTTTGAAAAAGTATTTAGGTTTCTTTATTACTTACTCGAGGGAATGATTGAACCATATTTTTCATTTTTATATTTTATATTATAATTAAAACCATTTAAAGTTTCCAAAATTTTCCAAATTTTGAGTATAAATAATATCTAATTGATTAAAAAGTGCTTCGATTATATTCCCTTGTAAATGTTATGAAAAATTCGAATATTTTTTCAAAATTAAAATTGATGTACTTGTTTGTGACGTTTTGATGGAATTAGAATCGTCTATTTGAGTAAAATTTTTTCTTTATAAAATAGAACGCGGGTGCGTGTAATAGCTTTCCGTATATTTTTGATACGGGTTACTGAGACTAATTCACGTATATCACGTACGCCTCACATCACAAAATCGTGCAAAGAAAGTATAATAAATTGCCTAAATATTACTTCTTAAAATGCGTGGTATATGTAATATATAAACGAATATATAAACATTAATTTTATATACCTATTTATTATATTTATTCATTTAAGAGAAAAATCGATTTGTTTATTTTTAATAACGATATTGATATAAAAGTTTAGAAATTATTATGTTTGTAAAAATGATAACAAGTTCAGCGCCCCTCTTACATTTGTTTATGATTTACACTTTGACTGTTTTCTAGTATAGGTGTATGTAAGACAAAATTGTTTAATTATATCTTTTTGGATTTACATGGTGTTTTGAAGATTTGCCATTGTCGTTTTATTCGCCTAATTTTCTTAAGATTTTTTATAAATTTTGTTACACATAAATGCACTTTTTGTTGTCACAATAATCTTGACACCTCTCTGACAAATGCCGTTAAATACAAATCTATTTTTTCAATAATGCTTACCACTTATATAGAACAGAATAAACAAATTATACCATATAAAAACGAAAATTTTTACAAGTAAATACATAATAATAAGTAATAATTTTATTTTTATATAAAACTTTAATGTCTTGTTTATATGAGTTTAATTGTACATTACCAATTAAATTATTAATATTTTTTAAATTATTATATTAAGTGATACGTTAATTGTTTTTCTATGTAATTTAATAGTAAAAAGAATAGTATTAAATGTTAATTTATAATCTTGAGTGGAACTAAGGAACTTTTTTTACAATTATGTATTTTTTTTAACATACTCAATTGAAAAAAATAATTTTTGGCACAGTTATCGTACTTTCTCCTAAAGTAAGTTTTATGTTATCATATATTGATACCTACTATTGTATTTTTGTATATTGGTACCTATTATAAAGATGTTCTTTTTGGTTAATTTTTATTTGTTTTATAATAATTACAATAAATTACGAAAGTTTCATTCCTATATTTGCAATTTAACGTTTTATGATTATTTTATAAAATTAAAAATAGTATTATAGGAAAAATATAAATATAAATAATTAAAAAATACATTATTTGTGCTTTTTTTTAATAAAAAGAAAAAAAATTAATAAAAATTTTAACCTGTTAAAATACACTTTTATTTCATCTTTTATCCTGTACTTGATAAAAATTTCCTTTTATAAAATCCCAATTTAAAATATTCTATTCTTGTTAGAAATATAATAAATCGAACGAAGTGCTGCTAAATATTTATATTAAATATTGAAAATAGAAATATTTTATTTTATTTTTGTAATAGACACCTTGATAGGTAATAGTTTAAAGTTACAACAAATAAATACAAACAATGAAACAAATTAAAAATATATCACTAAAAATAGAATATAAAAAGAAGGAATACATTTTATTATATACATGACGTATACTATGTAATTATGACTTATTAAGGAAACGGAGCATTCTATGGATAGGATGGCCATAGGAAGTATTGTGAGATGGGATAAGATATGGGGAATGGGATGACACATTTTTTATTAATTTAACAATATATACATTAAAATAATAAAATTTGTATTATTTCAAAGAATATTCGTTTGTTAAAATTTGATTATTTCATATTGTTAATTCTCCCAATGATATTTGGTTTAGTGGATGGAACGCAGAGACTTATAGAAAAGACTAAGTCAGGAGCATCGAGGGAGTTAATAAGGAGAGAAGAAACGAAAGAATGGTCAGCATATTCGCGAAGGGAAGCTATAGTAGGTATGTTGAGGATAGTGCGAATGAGGGAATAATTATGTAGGGAGTGATCAATTCTTAAAAAATATGCAGCAAACGACAGAAACCGGTTTTGTACGCCAAATACGGATGCCAAACAACCACGCAATATTCTAAGATGGGACCGACTAAAGGGAAAAATAGTTCTCGTAAACAAGTGCTGGAAGAGAAAAGACTAGTGTTTCGTTTGGTAAATCTCAAAACTTATAAGTTACAATAACTACTAACAATAACGTTTATACGGTGGCTAAAGGAAAGGATGGGCGTGAGATAAAAAGCTAGGTCTTTGATGTCAGACACATGCTCAAGTAATGTGTGGTCGAAGTAGTAGGAATGTATTAGAGACGACGAAAGACTAATACAAAAGAACATGCTAACGCATTTCTTAAGGTTGAGAGAAAGTTCTATATGTTGTACACAGTCATTAAATACATTTATATCTGCGATTGGAGGAGAAGACGGTCAGACGGCGAACTTATTTTCATATATATCTTTATATCATCGGCAAAGAAAAGTATTTTGCAACAGAAAGATAATTGTTTAAAGAATTTATACAGAGAATGAAGAGAAGCGAGCTAAGATGCCCACCTTGGGGCACACCAGAAGGAATAATTGACAAATTGGAGGACATACTACATATAGTCACAAATTGCTTTCTAGAGGTCTTAACCAGGAAAGAAGCGGATTACCTATGCCAAGTTAACTGTATCAAAAGGTTTTTTTGAAATCAGTGAAAATAGTATCAACTTAGTATTTTTTTTATAGCTATCTAAAAAAATAATCTAAAACTAGGTCTTATTCCTAACCTAAGGCAACCAAAATAAAAAAAAATCAAGATTCACTCCAGACCATATTTTTGGACAAAAATTCAATATATATATATATTTAAAAAAACACAAAACAATTAATTAAAACACATCACACATCTAGCAAAGGCCTTGTGTAGTCAATCGACCATCACGTATATAAATTAGTTTTCCGCTTAAGGACACAATAAATACAGAATGTTCCGGTCTTATAAAAATTATTTTATAAACTACAATTTTTATTTAAGAGGATGCTATACACCCATTTTAGTGGTATTAAAATACGTTCATGCTACAACCACAGTAACTAAAACTTCTCTCTTAGTAATCGCAGAGTCAAAATTTATATAAAATATGAAATATGATAATATTTACTATGCCGTAGCGTGGAGTTTTTTTAGTTAAATTTTTTTTAATTTTAAAATTTCACGATTTTCAATCACGGATTTTAGACTTTGAAAAAAATCTCCACGCTACGGCATAGTAAATATTTTCATCTTTCAAATTTTGTATACATTTTGCCTCGGCAATTATACAAAGAAAAGTTGTAGCGTGAACGTGATTTTTAACGAATATCGTGATAATATACTACAATAAAAAATGTTACTGACACATGACTATTTTTAAGTTAATTGAAAAATATAATCAATTATTGATTATATTTCATTGTTGAATTTTCATTTTTCTTAAAATTTCATAAAAATTGCTTACACAAACCCCTTAAAAATTGGCGAATAGCGTGTTCTTAATAATTATGGTTATTTAGACGATTGAGTTTTAATCAACAGTATATAACAATCAAAATATGAACAAAATAAATACGCGTGGGACTATCACTATTTGCAGAAGGTTTGACATGCTTATTGTTTGTTGCTGTTATGTTTACTAGGTACGGGAATAAAATCGTATTTTCCGGTGTTCATTACACGAAAAATGTACAACCACCTTATTCTCTTTTATTTTATACAATTAAATTCGTGTCGACCTTTTGCACGGTTAAATGTATTCTGCTCTTTAATACCTATACTATATGTACTTACATATATTTCTAGTATCTATTACTATCAGCGGTATAATTAAAATAAGTGATAAACTCGCGAATGCATTATACGTTTTACACGATTTACGTTACGGTTTTGGTCCGGACACCGTATCATATAATATGATAAAACATCATGACATATTATAATGCCTGTTTAATATGACGTGCAGAGACGTATACCATTTTTCCTTTCTATCGGTCCGTTTACTGTTGCCTAAAGAAAAACGTATACATTTTCGACGTGTAATATTTGCAAAAACAGTGACATATGTATATACAGTATCCTATGTATATACACACACACATATATATATTTTTTTTTTTTTTTGAAAAAGTGTTTTATATTATAATACGAGAAATCTTATCCGGAAAATCTGTGTTCTCCGGCAAAAAAAAAAAATGAAAAAAAAAAAAAATAAGGGTAGATATAGGTATTAGATTGACGAAAGAAAAGAATAATACGTATGTAATATATAGTATATAGAAGACAAGAAACCGTCCGCGTGTTCCAACAGTATTTATACATTCTGTGCACACACACAGCTGTGGAGTAGGTATATACGGTATCTTTTCCCGGTGCACGCCCCGAACTCTGAATAAGCCTACGAAATAAAGACGATACAAATAAATATAAACTGCACTATAGTGTGGGTCCCGGCGCAATGGATGTGTGCCCGAATTAAGGATTCTAGTCCCACGTTTCGCATCAGCTCGGTGAATACAGATTCACCTTTCGATGCCACACCCAAACAATGATAAAGCTCTTAAGACCTCTGTCAATTTAATGTACCGTCTGCAGTTCACCGTATAATATATATTATTTCCACAAACAACGTATTATTAAAAGAAAAAATAAATAAATCGTTTTATTAAATTTGCTTAGTCCGATACCAACCATATAACATATGATACTGTATATTATATATACATGCCCGTACGGTATTATACTATATAGAACGTAACGTACATTAGGTTTTGAAGGATCGTAATATATATTAATACGCAGATATTCCATATCGTGCAGGATATTTTTGGTAACGTTTTTAAAATACGCTTTCCGAGGACGCCACGCACCGAACGTTTTTCAATGACAAACTTGCATTAGCGTTTTTCATTCCCATCAAATCATACAAACACGCTAGAAATACAAAATAAAAACAAATACTAGCTAAGTATATTTTTACACGTTTTACACGGAACCAAATATGTCTGTGATTTCAATAAAAGTATAGATCAATTTAATAATATGATTGTTATTATACGCCCAATAAAATTTTTTGTCGATTTACAAATGAAATATTTGTTAATTTAACAGTAAAATAACAAAACGCATTATTATTGATTTAACAATATCTTGTCTCGGGTAAAATTGTCTAATTGGATACAAATGTATTTGAATTAACAAATATTTTGTTAATTCGATTATAAATATTTTATGTTAATTTCTTTCTTTCTTCTTCGTAAAACAAACGTCCATTTGTTAATTTAAATAGTCAATTTAAACAGAATATTTTTTATTTTTTTTATTCATTTAACAATATATACATTAAAGTAATAAAAATGGTATTATTTCAACAAATATTCGTTTGTTAAAATTTGATTATTGCAAATTGTTAATTCTACCAATGACATTTGGTTCAGTGTTTGAGCGGTTGAAATATGTTTTAAAATTTTTTTCTAACGGCGCATAAAACGTTTAAATGGCTACATCAGTCGCTAGATCATTCTGTTCTTTATAATTTTTTTTTGATTTCATCTTAACACAATATTCTCAAGTTGATACAAATGAAAAATATGTTAACATGGTTTTTAACAAATTTTATGACTTCGCAACAATTAAAAATGGTATTGATACAAAACTGTTTTTAAATTACTTAGAAATATATTTAAATATTTTTGAATTGTTGGATTTTCATTTTTTTTTTAAATTTTTATAAAAATTGCCTATACAAAACCCCTTAAAAATTGAGTGTGTAGGGTCATCTTATAAGTTAGTCAGTTGGTATCGTTTTTGTTGCGTATTATATATAATATATTAATGTGTACCCGTTCAATAAGAGAATATAGAAATAATTGCCCGTCAACCTACATTTACAGCGGCTCTCTCAATAATTCATTTAAAAGAAAGGTTGTTTAATTATTTTGAAAGCGAGAAGCCTGAACTATAACCCCAGAAAGAGATTTGTTTTTTATTACTTACATTTTATAGCCATGAAATATTCATTTTTTTTTTTTAAATCATTCATTTTTATTTTCATTATGTATAATAATAATACACAAAACCACGACCAACTTTGGTACTTACTACTTAGAAACAAAATGATAATAATAAATCTGAATATAGTTAAAAGCTAGTGCAATTTTGTATTTTTATTTCCAACAAAATATAATATATGTCGTACTCGCCGAAGAATCTAGAAAACTCCTCGAAATAATCGATCATGTTGAATAATATTTACTCTAAAATTAAACATTTGATAAATCATTCATAAAAATTAATGATAACTTGAACAAATGAAGAATATTTGTGCAATTATCAGTCGTGTATATAATTTTGACCAATTGTGATTATGATCTACACTTATAACGAGCCTAATTCAATGAGTCATCAATGATAAAGTAAATACATTTTTTTATCTACAATACAGTTTTATACAGTTTATTTTTTTAAAGTAATACCTACGATTACAATTAGATACTCGTTATATATTTCTTAAATGTAGTGAAATTACATTTTCGTTAACTAAATTTTTATGCAATAAAATTATTTACTTTTAAAGTTAAAAAGTAATGCGTTACAATTGAAATTATTTTTACATTTTCGTTGCCATTTGTTGGAAATTTCGCGAATCACTTAGTTTTAAAATATTGACCATAAAATATAGGTACGCATTACTAATTAATTGTATCTATTAATAATAATAGTAAAAAAATGAATAGTACTATTTTTATTTTTAAATTAATTAAATTACTCATGAATAAATGTAATTAAATTTCATAAATTTTGTGTTTTTTAATTAAATTACTTAAATTACCTATTTACTTTACTGCCCAAGATTGCTACGACGAAATGAATAATTATTCATAATACAGTCACGCCATACAATAATTAATATATTAACGCAATTCGCAGAGACCAAATAAATTTCATTAGGTCACGCTGAGGACACTCACGTCATCTCAAATACCAGCTGGTTTCTTATCGACGGAGAACATTAACCATACTGTTATATTTATATAAACTCTATTATCCTGACATTCTGACAATAAATACAATTTACAGATATATCTCTAATTAAAATATACTTGTCAATTTTTCGGAATGAAGGACAATGGAGGTTAAGATAAAATATCTATAAAATATTATGTTCATGAAAAAATGAATATAAGGCCCGTTTCACAGCCGCGCGTTTATTTTTAATAGAACGTTTCACACCCGGGCGTTTTTTCATCGGTGCGTTCGACAAAATCCAAACGCTTGGATCGTCGGTCGCGCGCGTATGAAACACGTTATAACCAGGGAGTCAAAACGGGTTGTAAACCGGTTTTGAAAACCGGGTAATCCGGAAAATTTGGAAAACGGTTTCCAACCCGTTACCCGAAACCCGAAAAAATCGAAACAGGTTTTGGACACGAAATCCGAAACCGGGTTTGAACCGAAAAACGAAACCCGAAAAAAATGAACCCGTTTTTACTCCCGGCTGGCTATAACTATCCATTGATATCTATTAACATTTTCACAACCACACTTTTCATACGCCACGTATTTACGTGTTTATATAATATTTTATTTAACAGGTATTAGGTGGCACCTGTTTATTTTAAGTTTTTATTTGAAAAATTAAAAATGAATCCGAATATAGATACTGAACTTTTAATAGTTGAAGTTGAGGCCCGAAAAAATTTGTGGCTTGCTGGGGATGAGAATTATAAAGACAGGGATATCAATTTTTTTTATATATTTTAAAGCTTTTCGATTTAAAATATAATGACATAACGTGCATCGTAGAGCAATAAAATATGACGTTTTTTAGTATTCGTTGTACATGCTACTTGCAGGACTTCAGTCTCGAATGAACACAACTCGAATGAATTAATTTAAATGAATTTATATCGTCATTTTCATCGGTCGCCTATCAAACGCGTGGCTCTGAAACGGGTCTAACACACTGTGAATAAATAAAAATGCATAATATTGTACTTACGGGGCCTCCACACCACCATTTTTTTTTTTTGGCCTAAAACTACTCATTCTAATTCTAACGGTCTAACCCGATACGTGATCCGATAATAATTTTGAAAACATATTTAGATTTTTCATTACATTCTTTGTTGATGACTTAGAATAACAATAATAATAATTATAACTATTTAGATAAATGAAAATATTACACACAATTAATTGCTATAGTGCGTATGTTTTGGCTCTGACTTGAACGGCGTGACATCTAGAATAAGTATTGTAATTTTACAATATAGAACGTGGATCAAAAGCTTAAAACTCTGTATTTTCATAATTTTGCCAGGGTCCACGGTCCGTGTACATTGATATGGATGAGAATTATTTTCTCACAACAATATAAATATTTCAATATATTAATGATTAAACTTTGAGTTTTATTAGACTTTTTTGGATTTAAACTTTAATAGTCTTGAATAAGAAAACTAACTTTGTGGAAAATGAAAGTCAAGTTTTGTTGTTGCGTTAATGCAATATAATGTATATTTTAAAGATAAATTTATACCGAGTACTTGGATAATTAAAGCAATCCGAAGAATGTCTGTAGACAATAACTATAAGATTTAATTTATATAAAACACTTTTCGTTTGTCAATAAGACTCATTTTCGTTTTTAATAATGCTTTTGAATTGTATTACTTGTTTTCAAAGAAAGTTATTAAATGTTACGAAAAATAAATTCTTTTGGATTATATTCACAATTCATTCAAACACCTGCTGTTGTTCACACGAAAAATAGATTATACTTTGTATAAGACATTTTTCATAGTGGTTTTGTAATTTATGATGTACCCGACATCATGTGTTTATATGTATTAGGTACCTACGTGTTTATATTTAAAAAGTAATTTTCATTCATATTCTAGCTCTGTACAACCATTAAATTTGACTTTATTTTTTCAAAACGATTAGGAGCTTTTAAGTTAGTTTATAAGTATGTTTATTTTAATATATTGTGTAATATAAGTATATCAGGTCATTATATGACTGCAAAAACATCCGAATCAGAGATATTTGGAAAGCCTCATTTATAAGTACATATATATATATATACATTTTTCCTTTTAAATAAATTTGATATCATATTCTCTTAGGAATACATTCGCAAAGAACGATTTATAATGTAATTTTTTTAAAAAAATTTAAATTCAGACACATAAAAGTGTTAGACACGTTGCTTTATACTTGAAACAGTTGTTAGTTATGCGTGTTTCGTTGTCAGTCATAGGACTTAAAAGACACTATATTATATATAGTTAAGGGATGTGACATAAATTAAAATTCTCAAATAGATACTTCCAGTGGTTGAATTGGAAAAAAAAATAAGGACGGACTCTGAGCTTAGTTCAAAAATCAGCGTTCCGGGACATATTAGAGAAAAAGTAAGCCGTGGAGGACTTCGTCCCCCATACCCCCTATCTAAAGTTTCTTAACCCGGGGAAATTTTAAAAAACATTTTAGATTATTATAGAATATGACTTGAGTA
>JAIPRL010007858.1:0-22044 GCA_025469235.1 Pemphigus obesinymphae | reverse complement strand
TGTTAGATCTGTGTCCGTATCTAATAGCTCCATGATCTTGGTCTTTTCCACGTTTATTTTTAGTCCTATTCTATCTGCTGATTTTTCTAGAACTCTCAATGCTTTCTCTGTATCATCTCTGGTATTGTCTACAATGTTGAGATCATCAGCAAAACCTAGGATTTGAACTTTTCGCTGGTTCATTTCTACACCTATTGCTTCTTTTACATCCCTCTAACCGCTTTCTCTAGAACTAGAATAAATAATATAGGAGATAGTGCATCACCTTGTTTTAGCCCCGTTTCCACTGTAAACGTTTCAGAGGTTGTCTGGTCTGCCTTTATTTGATAATGCGTTCCTTCCATACACATCCTGGTTAGGTTTCTTAGCTTCTTCGGTATTCCAAATTCAGTCATTACGTTATATAAGCTCTCCCGATGAATGCTTATCAGGCATTTTTAAAGTCTATAAATATTTGCCAGAGGTTTTGTCGAAATTCATATTTCTTTTCTATGATCTGACCTATAACTACAATTTGTACAATAGTTGATCTTCCCCTCCTAAAACCACACTGATATTCACCTAGGTTTTCTTCTATATATGGACTTATGCGATACAGTAACACATTGGAGAATACTTTATATGCTGAGTTTAGGAGCGATATCCCTCTGTAATATCCACACTCAGTTTTATCACCTTTCTTGTGAATGGGAATAATTATTGCCTTTTTCCAATCTTCAAGCATTTATTCTTCTTCCCAGATCTTTTGGCACATTTTGAAGATAGATTTATGCATTTCTTCGCCACCGTATTTGAAAAGCTCAGCCGGTATATTATCAGAACCTAGGGCTTTCCAGTTCTTTAGGCTGTTAATAGCAATCTTGACCTCCTCTCTCTAATGTTATATCGCTAATCATTGGTTCCACTGTCTGGTATTGTGCGTTTTCTATCGGGTTCACTGGTATTTCCGCATTTAGAAGATCAATGAAGTATTCCCTCCATCTTTTAACTTTACCACTGTGTTCCATAAGTATATCTCCATTACTACCCTTTATTGCCTTTAGGATTGGGTTGAAATCCTTATACTGTCCAATAGTCTTGAAGAAGTTTCTAATTTTTCCTTGTGAGCGGTCCTTCTCGGCTTCCTCCAAAATCCCATTAATTAATTTCCTCTTTTCCCTTTGTAATATTCTCTTAAAGTTTTTCCTTTCAATTAGAAAAATGTCCTTCGCACCCTGATTCCCAGATCTTATAAAATCTGCTCTTGCTCCACGTCTTTTTTCTACGGCTTCCATGCATAATTCATTATACCATTTCTTTTTCTTATTCTTATTTCCATTTTGTATTCCACCAATGCTTCGTTCTGCTGTTTCTTTTATGACTATCCTAATCTTGTTCCAATCCGTTTCTATATTCCCCGCTCTACTGTCTTTAAGATGTATATCAATACTCTCTGCATATTTTTTTCTAATATTTTCGTTTTTAAATAAGTCTACGTTGAATTTCACACTTTTCCTCTCCTTTAAGCTTTTCATGCCTTGCAGTTTGAGCTTGAATTTTGATATTAACAGGAAGTGATCTGTGTCGATATCCGCTCCTCTGTAGTTTCTTATGTTCTTTATGCTGGATCGAAATCTATTTTCAATTAATATGTGATCAATCTGGTTGAGCGTATTTCCATCTGGAGACTTCCATGTAGCTTTATGTATATTTTTGTGGGGGAATGTCGTACTTCTCACTACCATGTTATTTGACGCTGCAAAGGAGATGAGGCGTAATCCGTTTCTATTGCTTATGGCATGTAGGCTTTCTTTTCCAATTATCGGAGCATAATGTGGTTCTCTCCCACATTTAGCATTTAAGTCTCCCAGCAATAGTTTGACGATATTTCCTTGTAAACTATCCCATGTTTCACCCAATTTATTATAAAATTCATCTTTAACTTCATCTTCACTCGTTTCCGTCGGGGCATGCACGCAAACTAACATTATGTTAAGTGGTGTCGTATTTAGTTTTAGACATGTCATTCTCTCTGATACTGGGATAAACTCCTTGACATATGGTTCCAACTTTTCATGTACTGCAAAGCCAGTTCCGAAATAATGTTTATCAACTAGTCCTGAAAAGTATATTATATAATGTCCGACTTTCATCTGTCCTACTTCAGTCCATCTAATCTCTTGTAGAGCAGCTATATCAATAGTGTATGCATCTAGTGTCTCTACCAGATTCTGGCATGCGCCAGTTCTAAAAAGGCTTGTTGTGTTCCATGTTGCAATCTTTATCTCCGCTGACCGTTTTCCATGTCCAGTATTTAATCCATTAATCCGTGTCCGAGGCTTGGTTTGTGATGGTACCATAACAAACATATTTTTTTATCGAGGAAGGGTTGCTAGCCCTTCGCTCAACCCCCAAACTGGAGGACCAGATGCCCCAGACCGTTAAGTCCAGGGGAATGGCTATTGCAGTTTCTGTTTCCGGTAAAGGTAACAGATATTGGGCGATGGGGACGCCACTTTCCCTACGCCATATTTACTGTATTAGTGTTTAATAAATAGAAGTCTGTTCGGATATGATAATTGATAATGAATATAAAAATATATTATAATACTTACAATGAGGAAGGTAATGGTTGAATTCGGAGGATGGTCGTTCACGAACTGACTATTTATCGGGCTATATTATATTACTATACGTTTGCAATAATAATAATAACAATAACTATTGTTACAATACCCATAAGACAAAAGTATTATAAAAAAATTATAGAGGTTCAGGTATACACACAAATATGTAAATATTATGACAATTACATCCAATAAACGATTCTGAACGAAGTCTGATATAATAATATTCCATTATTTTTAATAGTATTTACGCTGAAATAAAAACCACCAGGAAAATTAAAAAAATGACCTTTTTAAAGTACCAATTAGAATAAATTTAGTATAAATAAGCTGTTTACCCTAAAAATACTATTGGAATTCTACCCAAAAGAGTGTATACATAAAAAAAAATATCATTGTAAAACCAATATAATATAAATAGATAGATAATATAGAATAGAATATAAAATATTTACCTCCAAGTCTCTGTCTTGATTCTTTTCTTATTTACAACAATATTTTAGTCATTTTCTGTAGATTTTCTTTAGGTTTAAACCGGTAAATTACTGGGAAAATAAAAAAATAGCCTTTCGAAAGTGTATACGAGTGTCTATGAATTTGGTAACAGAAAGTTTTACCTGGAAACTCTTACTCAGCTCTTCGATTTTCTATCTGAAAAAGAGTATATATACACAAAAAATAGTACCTAATAGTAAAATAAAGTATTATTGTTAAACCAATATACTCCTCGTTACGTTTAAAATATAATCAGAACCGCAGCAATGGTAAAACTGGATTAGGGCTCAATAAAAAAGGGTGCAAAAATGAAGGAAATCAATTAAATCAATGCACAATTTTTATATCAATGACTTTTTTTAATTGTGTGTAATATATTATTCAATAGAATTTCAAGACCGAGTTTACGACTTGGTTCTAATGTTATTGACAAATAACTTCGGAAATATACACTTTTTATGAATAATGATGTAATAGTAATACTTTGGGCATAAATAATAAATTCCGTTTTAAAATTTTATTTTGATGTTATGCTTTTTTTTTTGATATACTAAGAACTATAGATTTGTATTTATATTGAGGTTAAATTCATTTAATATCTACCTTTACATATTTATTTAAATTAAATTTAAGTTAACTTTGAATAAGAAATACCTACAAATTAAATTTATCGTATAGTAATGCATAATGGTATAATTACTTGTATAATATCATTTTAAAATAATCTGCAATAGAGTACAAAATAAACATTATAAGTGCCGAGTTTATACAACTATTAAATTATACCGATATAATGGTATATTAAAATTATTGTATGGAATTGAATATATTGCATGGAATGATCAGGGCGCATGTGCACCGCCCAAAATTTCAGTGAATTTTCGTGTTTTATATTATCTACAATTATTATTTATTTATCGCCGTTTTAGTAATATTGTCGTGCCCCTGAATATTATTATTGTACCTGCACATTACGCATTGAACCGCTGTATTGTTGGTTGCTGCTGGTAGCCGGTCGTTCGCGGCTATAGATTACGTATAGATAGTATCCTTATTCTATGGTCTCGACCATAAAACATTATAGAAATGTCACTCAAGGTGATAACGGTTTGTTTACAAAAACTGAGGACGGGCCTTGAAGTTATTATGGAACGTAAAACTGAGGACCCGCCTTGAAGTTAGTAACGTTAATTCCGCTATATATTATATATATTTTTACGCATTGATTAATGCAAGTATCTTCAAATCACTGATTATAGTGATTATAGAACAATATTTGTTATTAAAATTAAAAAAAGTCAACAGCTGTTATTTTCAACTTCCAAGGTCACCCATTTACTTTACATAGAAACATAGGCCTGGTCTCGACTGCTGACGCTACCGCAGTGCTTTCCGTTGCGCACACTTGAAAAACGTATGTATGATGCGCGGTTTACACACGTTCAGTTTTGTTTTATTCCCTCCCCGGCGAAAAATACACCGTGCAAATTATATAGTATCGCGCACAAAACTAGTTTGAACCAACAACCATGTACCTATATCTATCTATATTCTGTGGTCGTGTATGTCCTTTGGTGCAGTTATTATCTATCCATTTTCAGACATTATCAGGATATCACTTATCTAGGTTATATAGGCAAGGCTGGGCAAGTTAACGATATTTTTTTAACTCGTTAAGTTAAGTTAATTGAAAATAATATAAGCTAAGTTAAAAGTTACTCGTATATTTTTTTATTAACTTTTAAAGTTAAAAGTTAACTTTGAAAAAAAAAGTAACTTAATATAGTTAAAAGTTAAAATTTCCTAATTAGGAAAACAGTGGATATACCTATTATATCGTAAAAAGGTAAAAAAGGATGGTTATTCTTTACGCTCAAAAAAACTACTCGGGAATTCTTCTGCCTGAAAAAGTGTATACATAAATTTAAAAAAAAAAAAAAAAAAAATACAACACGTCATTTTAAAACCCATGCATAAATAAGAAATCAGAAAATAACTTCTAAGTACCAAGATACCTACATTATTGTTTGATTCACACTAATGTAGTGTAAAATAAGCAGTACCTACTACTTTAATATATTTTCTATACTGGATGGACATAAATACCAGCCTCCATGTAATTCGTGAACGGCCAACGTCGCGGTGTGTGCGTGAGTGGTATATCGATTCTTAACGATTACGTACATGCTATTCTAGGTACCTACTAAAATTCCGTATAAGTACCAAAAAGTAAAATCCCATTCAAAAATTTGCATTATTCTTCAGGCAAAATTTAACTTAATTTAGATATTTTTGTATAAAGTTAACTTGAAGTTAACACGTTAATTTTAATAAAAAGGTAACTTATTAAGTTAAAAGTTAATCTGAAAAAAAAGTAACGCGTTAAGTAACTTAATTAAAATTAACTATTAACTTTTTAACTTAATTTTAACTTTTAACTCGTTAATGCCCAGCCTTGTATATAGACATAAGGTATATTGAATTATGTTTTATATGAATGTAGGCATGTTCTTATTAAAATGAATGACATCACGTTCGTTATTACAGTTCCTACCTATTATATCTTATTAGAGAAAATAACATAATATAATATTGTGTTAATACGTATATATTTGTTATTAATAATTCGTAGTATTTTTTGGTTGTGCACCACCAGATATTTCACCCACAAGCCGCTACTGGGAATGACATTACGCCGCTTAGGTATCAAAAGCGGTCGAAGACGGATAGAAAATATTATTATATTATTTGTGTACACACATATTGCACGAGCAGTGTCTTATTACGTTATTATTTTAAAATTTTGTTTCAG
Source organism: Pemphigus obesinymphae (assembly GCA_025469235.1). Classification (NCBI taxonomy): domain Eukaryota; kingdom Metazoa; phylum Arthropoda; class Insecta; order Hemiptera; family Aphididae; genus Pemphigus; species Pemphigus obesinymphae. The sequence continues at coordinate 16,131 of JAIPRL010007858.1, read as the reverse complement.
AAAATATTGGCCGTGAGAGAAATCCGACGGTGAATATTGTTCATCATGACCGAGTGTGCAGATCTTGTTGATCGACTTGCAATTAGGCCTTCGAGGATAAATGTGATATCACACGCATTCAAACTCTACGACGAAGACAATAGGGTGTATTGTGTATGGTGCAATCGCGTTATAGTGATGACGAACGCAAAGCTCGAATCGCATTATAACGTTTGCATGAGAAAACCATATTACCAGCCAATAAGGGATACAAAGCTATACGAGTGTTACCGATGTAATGTGTCTGTAAATAATCTTAATGAATGGCACTCGCATTTAATCACCGAGCGTCACGAAAAACTGGCTTACGGCAATGAAAAACCGTTAATATCTATGAATTTACAGATGCATACGGTGTTTCACGATGAAAAGACAACTGCACCTGAGACGGAATTTTTAGAATTGTTAAAGACTATTTATGACAAACGCGTTAGTGGAATTAAAGACGCTTTACACTGTTGTGTGCTGTGTAACCAGCTGGAAATAAATAAACCTGTACATTCGGAGGGGACGTTTTGTGACGGGGGCCGTAACGGAAACGTTTTACCGCTGCACGTCGAAACGTTTTACTGCCCGTCGTGCATGGTGACGTTCGTCTGCGATGAATCCGCATACTTGGGGCACCTGATGTCGTTGGAACATGAACTCATGTTCAAAGAATTTGAAATGCAAAATGTGTGGTCACAATTCGGAAGTAACATGTTTATAATACCGTATTTGTATCGGAATTTCAAACGGTTTTCGAAGTTTGAAAAAGGATTATTGACCTGCGGTTTTTGCGGTACGCGGGGAATACGTAATGATGACCGTATCATCATGAACCACCTATGGCAATGTAAACCATTGTTTGTTTTTAAAGCACCATTACCCATACCACCGTCAGGCAAGACGACCCAAGACTACTGTACGTTCACATGTAATCACTGCAATTTAAGTTTCACTGACTGGAGGGGCCACTTTTTAGACCTTTTTAAGACACATATTCATTTTAAATCGTCGACTTATTACGAGTGCTCGAAGTGTCGAACACTGTTTATGGGTACATGCAGATTTGAGGAAAAGTCGTCGTGTCCCGCGGACAATTCAGAGCCGCACGATCTCCAACCGTTCGCCCTATCCGACCTTATGCGGTACATATTCAGAGACATAAATGGCGCCGACAAGAACGGGCTGGAAGACGTTCAGTATTTCTACGTACAGGAAACTGGAAAGTTTGGCCGCTGCGATCGATCGGCCGAGCCAGAGACGGTCCCATATTATTGCTCCACTTGCCGTTTGGAGTTCTACGGCAATCGTACCATGTTTCGTCAGCACGCTCTTACGGCCGAACACATTATCTTCGAGCGTTATCATTATGTACCACACCGACAACAATAATTTTTTTTACCAATAATGCACGCCAGTATGTTCGCTTTCATACACATTTGGATAATTTTCTTCATATAACATACTTAGGTATCCATTATTAACTAAAAAAAAAAAAAAAAAAAACAAAATATATAGGTACCTACCTATATCTCATAAGAATTTTTGCCCGTAATATGATGATCTTATTAAATTATAAATCATACCTACTTTATAACTACTACTAACCTACTTTTAGGTGTTTATATTTCTTTTTCTCATTTTTCATAATATATTTTAAAAGTTTGATTATATATCAAATTTTCAATAATTAATAAATAACACGTCTAAAAAGTTCAATATCATTACCGTCAATCATTAGTTTAAATGTACGTACGTAGTGTAAAAAATGTAAAATTAATAAATACTGTATTTATAATATTTTATAGATTTGATGACACAAGTTTCAAAATAAAAAAATATATTTTATGCAAACAGGTTTTTGAGAATTTTGAAATAGCTATTATGTTGATTTTTAAGAAAAATTCAAATTGGATTATTTCAGAGCAGGTTGAATTATTTTTGATTTTTATTATGTAAGCTAAAAAAAAAAAAAAAAAAACTGTAGATTCTATTAATCTAAACCAAATCAATTTTAGGTACAATTTAAAAAAAAAACCTATAGGCACAAAATTTTATATATATGTATATTAAATAATACAAACAAACATTTGACGGTGTATGAGATTTTTAAACACATTCATCTTTACTGTTTGATATACCGATACATCGTTTACATGGCATTCAAATATACATGGTTCACATTGTATAACTGAAAAATAAAATCAATTTAATACTGTGCGTAGCACAAGTTATGGCAACGAAAACATAAGTAATAGACCTACTATTTTAAATAGAGTTGTAATAATCTGCATTTTCTACTCAGTAAAGAGCAAACGAGATTAAATAATACTTCTTAATACCTATATATAAAAATATGACCGATTTATTATTTCATTACAATTATCTAATTTGATCTATGTCTTTTTAGTCCATTATTTCAATCCAATCACCAGACTATACTAAAATAAAAATATATTAATAAATATAAATTTTAATTATACATTTTTGACTTAATATTACTAAATTATTAGAAAAATAAAAAAAAAACCACACTAAAACACTTTATTAAAACAGTAACCAAATTAATTGAAATGAAAAAAATATATATCATATCATAATTCAAAATAAATGTTACGGACAAGAACAGAATGTTATACTCTAATGACAATTTTGAAAGATTAAATTCACCATTTTTCAACACAGAATTACATGACTAATAAAGCGTATTTTGTTGATAGTATATATTTTGATAATCATGTATTGCATTACATTTAATTGTGGATTTTATAACGACTGAATACTTTAAACATTTTTAACATGTAAATCCAAATAGGTATTTGCAAAAGACAAAATTACTAATGAAGTAATGAGGCATATATATTACTGGTAGGTAGTTACAACGTTTTAAGTGCAATTTGAACAACATATTTCTATTTTATTTTTGATATTGTTTTAGGTAGGTACCTGTACTTATTATAACAAAAAAGCCTAATGTTTTTGAAAAAAGGTTGTTTAAGAAAAAAAAAAAATGTATTTAAAAAAATATAAATTTAGTTGACATGTAGTACTAATATTATATACACTACTAAATAGGCCTACTTAATTACTGGTATCTATCTGGGTACCAGCTAGATACAACCAATTCTATATTAAAATTTTTGATGTTAGGTAGGTACTATATATAATAGGAAGTTATATGATAGACAAAATTATATAATTTGTAAAATATTAGTTGGGCATATTCATAGTAATTTTTCAAAATGATAGCATTGCTTAAGTGTAAAAATAATAACATAATGTTTTATATAATGCTTAAATTTTGGTATGTCAAGTGATCATACAAGAGCCATACACGTTTAAACAGAATTATATATTATGTTATATCTATAAATAAATACATATTTATTACCTTCACGCAGTTTCATTATTATCACTATATAGACTGAAATATCATTCTCTACCACATTCATTATATTTTACCAATACACAAAAATCTATTTTAGTGTTCAAACTTATAATTTACAGAGTCCGTTCTTGGCACATAATTCACTTTATTAAGAAATTTCAATATGTTGTTCTTCGACATAATGTACTTAAGGGGCGTTCAAGTATTAAGTAAGCGTTTATAGGGAGGAGGGGGTTAGAACCATGCTAACGTCAGCAGTAATACAAAAAAAAAAAAATCAAAATATGTAAAATAAAATTCAAAATATGTAATAAAATTTTTCATTTATTTTTAATTAATTTATATAAAATTCGGAAATTTTTTATTTATTTTTTTTAATCGGGTCGTCGGACATATTCTGAAGTAATAAAGTAAGTTGGGGGGTCGGACATTTGTTGACAAGGGGGAGCAGGGGGTCTAAAAAGGCCAAAAATGTGCTGACGTAATACTTGAATGCCCCTTTATGTCATAAATGAAAGAAGTATATTCATCGTTACTCGGGGTAGTAAATTTTGTGAAAAATAAACTGCAAAAACATTTTTAAATTAACACTAAAATCTTATTTAATATACTAATATAAATACTGTATTATGGTAAACAAATAAAATTTCAGGTATAATATATGACCACGTAATTTTAATACCATACAGCAAGGGCATCTTATGAAAATACCTACTGGGATTTTAATTTCATACCATAGTAATCTTGCATATACCTAATGTGAAAGTATATATCTATAGTGAAGTAAAATAAAAAGAAATGTAAGTTGATAGACTTTAGCGTTGATATAGAAATCATACCTTTATTTAAAAAAAAAAATACATTGCAATCCATAATATACATTATAATATAATGGAATGACGATTAAACACATATTTTCGAAAATTATTTAATTGAATACCTACATATTTAAAGAAAAAAAAAAAGTGAAAATGCTTTCCAAGCTTGTCTAGGGGTTTGGGGGCTTACTCCTAAAGAGAAGCGAAGCTTCTCGTCTTATATATAAAATAATAACTTTTCTTAACCGTTTTTTTCCATGAAAAAAACCTCTTATACTTTTATTTATTTCCTCAGCCTGTTTTCGTAATTGCTCAACGCGTATTCCTTTACTGTTACCGTTTTCAAACTATTCTTCGGTCATTTTTAGATTTTTACGCTTTTCGTTCCTCTACGTTTTCGCCTTTTCTCCGAGCTTTCGATGCCGGGAAGAAAAAATGCGGTTCCCAATTCGCCGATTTCGGTTATCATTCGTGTCATCGTATTATCGCCCCGAACTTCTGAAATTGGCTTTAGTGACCTTTGTAGACCTTTTTCGATGCTGCGGACGTCCGATTCGTATTTCCCGGAAGTTATAACGCCTGATTGAACGTTTCTTTGTTTTTGCGACTTTTTTTTTATCCAATATTCCAAATCGTAATCTATTTTCTTATCATTATATAAACTTTTATTATTTAATATTTCTTATCAATTTTTTTTGTTTGTTTGAATTAAATTGTTTACCTATCTATTTCATTAAATTAAATTATGCATTATAGAATACCCTGTGCGGCGAGTCTGTATTTAAGTACTTAAGTCTGACCTACTGATTCACAGAATAGGTATTTATTTAAATCGTAGTTTTTATATCTCATAGTAATGAATTTAAAATCGTAGGATTTCCGTAGTATTTTTCACAATTTGAATTAAATTTATATTGAAACATTTGGCGAACTTTTATCATATATACGATGTTCAATCGGATTTTCGAATATATCGACCTGAGGACAATGGTTATATAAACATTTGAGAACGAGAAGTCCGAGCGACTTTTTAAATGTGCGGAATAGGTACTTATTATATTTTATTATAGTTTTTTATTTTATACTCATATTATATTTAACGGTAAATATTTTTTTTAAATTTTAATCAAATTTATGTTGATATTATGTAAAACCTGTTACACTCAGGCGAGATTCGAGTTCTTATGAAAATCCGAAAATAATAAGTTCGATCTATTTTCGGATTACTTATTTTGTCAACCTATTCATCGGAAACACTCTAGAAGTGAACTACTATCTTCTAGAAACCGAACGCTATATTTTCCGTAGGCGGAATAATTTTAAAATTAATTGATTAAAAATATTATTTCCGATAAAATGCATGAACCGAAGTATATGAATTACAAAAGTAATTCTATTAATAAGGTATTGTATTAAATAAAAGTTAAATTTACACGGTGTCACACTCAATCGGAGTTTCAAATTGAATGTTCCACATTCAAAAGTTGTTGAACTTACAAATTGTTTCATATAAAAGGAGTTGCACTCGGCAGGTGTTGCACCACTTAAGCTAGTTATGTATAGCATATATAGTATGGATACACTGTATATGTATGTACACAGTATATGATTACATAAGCCGTATAAAAGAAAGTTTTTCTTTTTCCCCAAGGGATGTACTGAAAAATTGGAAAAATTCTATGCATATGCTACCTTATATCTAAAGCTGAATATGGGTTTTAAAATTTAGGGGTTTTTAGTTATTGATGTATGTACACTTTTTTCTGCTATAGAAGTGCACAAAAAGTTTTAGGATAAAAACTAGTTTATATAGATTGACAAAAAATGGACATCTTTCGTGAAAACTTATTACCTTTTTCTTTTCAACTAAATCCAAATATTTTGTCCAACGATAATCAAAAATATTTAGGATTAGATCAGCGGTTCCCAATCTTTTTAGTTGTGCGGACCACTAATTTTGAAAAAAAAAAATTGTGGACCACTAACTAAATATGCAGGTAAAAAATATAAACATCTGACGACATATGACGAATATTATATGTATATATAGTGACTTTTTTCATTTATGAGGCTAAACACATTTTGAGACACCCTCCACCCAAAATGACTATTGTAGGGAAAATAATATTTTTCTTACGATTTGAAGTTCAACATGTAAATATAATTAAACCTACATAACAAGAAAATACCCAGAGATCATGAAATCTCAAAAAATTCTAAGATTTTAGAATCTGAGCGTAGCGGTAGTAAAAACTATCGAAAATATCAGTCTCCATTTCTACTATTGATGTGAGCTGTCTATGTACATATTATACTCAATCTGTGGTTTATGTTATAAACCATTTGAAGTTGGGCCTACTGAATCAAGAGGTACTTACGATAAATAATCTACTAGAACGCATTATCCGTTCAAATTTCAAAAATACGTGTATATTGTCTGACCGGTGAAGTGCTTCAACTCCTAATACTGAACGGTTTTTAAAAATATTGTTTAAATTACTGGAATAATCCGATTGAATACACCATACTCTTGAATTAAAAAACGAAAATATTGATGGTATTTAAAAATAATTTTAGATATACTATATACGTATTTAAATAGCCGTCTAGATATATGTGGTGGAATTTATAGTCTATTTTCCCTTTGGTCCTCGCTTCCTCGGACAGAATAATGTACCTATTATTATTATTTTAGAAATGAAAGGAAAGATGAATCATTTTGTAACGGGATTTGGGTTCCTGTTAAATATAAATTACCCAGTGAAGGGAGTAACTATAGATATTAAAACCGTGACTCGGGATGTGCTCAGTGATCTTATTAAGTATTCAACGAATAGAATTGTGTTCGGCCTGTTAGGATAATATAATATATGGCACTTAAACATAAACAATAAAATAATACAATACTCACAATAAACAATATTAAGATAGTGGTTCAATTCGTTCAGTTGAGTTCGGTTGGTGGTAGATCACGAACTAATTAATATTATTTTCTGATTTTTAATAATAATATATTTTCCTTAATTTTTGTTAGTACTTTATCCTTGAAAAAACCATTTGGAAAATTGAAAAATAACCTCGTTGAAATACCAATTAGAATAAATTTAGTATAAATAAACTGTTTGCCCTAAAATGACTACTGGATTTTACTCAAAGTAGTGTATACATATCATTGTAAAACCAATATTCTTTTCTATGCTTAGAACATAAAATATCTACTTTTTTTGTTTTGTACTATATTATTTTGTTTACATTTCAAGTTTCAGTCTTGTTTCTTTTCATATTTACAATAATATTTGAGTCATTTTCGGTAGTTTTTTTTTGTTATTTTTCTATGTTGAAATCGGTAAATTACTGGGAAAATAAAAAAATTACATTTTGAAAGTGTCTACCAACTAGAATGAATTTGGTAACAGAAAGTTTTACCCGGAAACTATTACTCGGTTCTTCGATCCTCCTACCTGGAAAAGTGTATATATACACAAAAAATAGTAATAGTAAAATAAAGTATAATATTGTTGAATATAATCAGAACCGTAGCAAACGTATGGCAAAACTGGACTAGGCCAAGGACACAATAAAAAAGGGTGCAAAAATGAAGGAAATCAATCAAAGTAATGCACAATTTTTATATCAATGACTTTTTTTTTTAATGCATGAAATGTATTATTCGATAGAATTTCAAGACCGAGTTTACGACTGGGTTCTAATGTTATTGACAAATAACTTCGAAAATATGCACTTTTTTTGGATAATGATGTAATAGTAATACTTTGGGCATAAATAATAAATTTCGTTTTAAAATTTTTTTTAGATGTTATACTTTTTTTTTGATATACTAAGAACTATAGATTTGTATTTATATTGAGGTTAAATTAATTTAATGTCTACCATTATATATTTATTTAAATTAAATTTAAGTTAACTTCTAATAATAAATACAAATTCAATTTATGATTTAAATTAATTATAATCGTATAGTAATGCATAATGCCATAATCAAATTTTAAAATAATTTTAAAAAATAAATATTTTTAAAATAATTAAAAAAAAATTCAATATCATTTTAAAATAATCTGTAATAGTGGGCAAAATCAATATTATAATTGCCGAGTTTATATACTTATGCTAGGCTCTAATTTTTGGTCCGGTGACAATATTTTGAGTCATTTATCTAAGATGTTTACGAATTTAAGTAGAATACAACGTGATAAAATTGTATGCAACATATTGTTATTTACTGATTTACTTATAGATATTTTAACTCTAGAAATACTTTAAATGCCTTTTTATTCATTTTATGTAAACTTGATTTTGAATAAATATCGTACATCAATAAAATGCGATAATGATACGGAACCATTTATATATTATTTTTAAAATATATATAAAAATTATTTAGTGAATAGAATTTAATTTTTCTTAAAATTTAGTTATACAGAACCCCCTTATAAATCGGGTGTTGAATTGTAAATAATTTCATCAGAACAGTATTTTAAAGAGATCATTTTTCGATTTTTTTTTTTACTTCTTCGATAAACGCACAAAGAAAACCTATCGAAAAATGTATTATTTCGTCGTAATTCTCCAAATATTCACAGAGTGCATATTTTACTAGTTAATTATGTATATTATGTACGTTATTTATTTTTCAACAATTTTTTTAACAGTTATAGTTTTTATTCGTTCTGTATATAAATGCTCTATTCAGAGTAGTATAAATACAACAAAATAAATTATTTATCTTTTTTTTCAAATCCAATATAACATATTTGTCATCCAGTATTTTACAAGCAAACCTCCTACTGACGAGTTGTTAAAAGGTTATTTTTTATGAAAGTATGAAATGTGGACCAGAAATAGAAATCGTATCATTATTTTGGTCATCAATTTTTGTGAAAACATGTTTATTGTTGATGTGGGGCAGATCGGAAGCTTATTTAAGGGGGGGGGGTGCGAATAAGGGTATTTATGAAATCAAGGCAAAATTCCAACTAAAGATTCAATAAAAGTTATTAAGTCAATTAAACATCGACTGAAAGTTAATAAATTAATTTCTGCAAATTTAATTGACGTACGATTGTAATGTATAGTTTCACGTCATCTGTAAAATGTGAATGTATTTATAGTGAAAATTTGTACTAGTATAGTAAAATAATTGAAATCGGAAGGGATACTTCTTTCTCTAGTAGAACATCTGATAAAACATAAATCACGTTTGTTTCGTGGCTACCAGTTTTTACATACTGTTTCCTTTAAAATACAAATTATCGAATTTCTGAAAAGAACAAGGTCAGATTAGATTAATTTTTTGTGCTCATTCGAGTTTTTATTTTGAGTTAAGTGGACGCGAAAGATGAAAATCCTACCCGGCAGAGGTACCCATGCAAGATTAAATCGTACGCTTTCCATTCGTATTGAATGTCGGGCGAACGTGCAAAACATTATAGGTATCCACGCGTTTATATGTACTAGAGTTCAGTCCGGGCCGGTATTTTCTAGCCCGGCCCGGCCCAGACAATTTTGTTTTACGATCCGGCCTGGCCCGGCCCGATATTAAAATAAAATTTCTAGACCCGGCCCGGCCCAGCCCATTTACTTTTGCGACCCAACCCAGCCCGGTCTGGTATTAAAAAAAAATTCTAGGCCCGGCCCGGCCCAAACCCGGATTCCGGTCCGGTCCGGTCCGGTCCGACCCGGGACCGGACTGATCACTAGTAGTCACAGAAGCCATCTGGGAAAAAACCATTCCAAAAATCAGTTGTACCTAATACCTATATCGATTATCGGCCGACAACAAATAAAATAAATGTCATCCCGCTTTTATATCAGAATCATTATATTATTGTATTTAATTATAACTACTAATACTCACTACTAAAATATTAATTTTTTTTTAACCCGGATTCCGGTCCGGACCCGGTCAGTATATTTTGGCCCGGCCCGGTTCAGTCAGTTTTGTTTTAAGATCCGGCCCAGCCCGGTCCGGTATTAAAAAAAAATTCTAGGCCCGGCCCGGCCAAAACCCGGATTCCGGTCCGGTCCGGTCCGACCCGGGACCGGACTGATCTCTAATATGTACATTTGATAAACCGTTTTAAGCATAGAAAACGGTTTTAACTTCTTAATTTGCATACAATTTAAAATTTTAAAACGGTTTAACATTCTCAAACCGTTTTAAAGTGTTTACACGACATAAATGCATTTTAATTTCAAAACGGTTTAGTGTTAAACCGTTTTAACGCCATCATATAAACGTAGTACCTAAGTGTTTCGGGTGATGTCGCATTCGTGATGTCCTGGAACGCAATGGATAATTATCCAGATTATAATCTGTATCTTCAAGATAATTCTTTTCCAATCCGGAGACGGCTGCGCCGTCGTCACTATCGTAGAACCGAATGGGTGCGGGGAATATATTTAAAAAGAAACGATTTCGGTGAATTTCATCATATTTTGGGAAGACTTATATAATGACCACGTAACTATACTGTTTCATGGTTATTTACGCACGAAGAAAGAAACTTTTGAATATTTATTAAACACTATATACGACCTAACCTGACAATATTTTTCATTATCCATTTTTCATTTATGTATTTCCAACGTACGAATGTTAATGAAATCCGGACAAGTTCGGATTGTTTTCGTACGTGGAAGTTTCACGTACGAACAAAATGCACCCAGTCTGCGGGCTCACACTAGAGATCAGTCCGGGCTGGTATTTTCTAGCCCGGCCCGGCCCAGACAATTTTGTTTGCGATCCGGCCCGGCCCGGCCCGATATTGAAATAAAATTTCTATACCCGGCCCGGCCCAGCCCATTTACTTTTACAACCCAACCCAGCCCGATCCGTTATTAAAAAAAAAAATCTAGGCCCGGTATTAAAAAAAATTTCTAGGCCAAGACTGTTTACTTTTGCTACTACTAAAATAATAATATAAATGTAATGTAAAAAATATAATACTATAATATTTTATTTGTATTATTATTATATATGTAATGGAAAAATAATAATATAATATTATTATCGTTACAAATTCGATCTCTGGGATATAGATTCTGTGGGTATCTCCCAAGGTCACCTGTATACTACCTAATATCTATATATTTATTTTAATTTGTTATTGTATTACTGTATACCGTATGGGTTATTCCCATACCTATCTTATAAATTAAATAGTGTATACTGTCATTGATTATATATATATATATATATATTATTATATAATCAATGATACTGTATAGCTTAACATTGGAAAACATGGAATAGTTTTATTAGTTTAAAGTGTTATCAGCTGTACTCACTACTCAAATATTAATTTTTTTTTAACCCGGATTCCGGACCCGGTCAGTATTTTTTGGCCCGGCTCGGTTCAGTCAGTTTTGTTTTACGATCCGGCCCGGCCCGTTATGACATTAAAAAAAAAATTTCTAGGCCCGGCCCGGCCCAGCCCATTTACTTTTGCGACCCAACCCAGCCCGGTTTGGTATTAAAAAAAAAATTCTAGGCCCGGCCCGGCCTAAACCCGGATCCGGTCCGGGTTTTTCCGGTCCGGTCCGGTCCGATCCGGGACCGGACTGATCTCTAGCTCACACAGTATTTTGGTAGGTCGGGATCGTTCGTGTGTGTACGTACAAGTTCGCACGAAAAAGCATGCAATGTGCGCGCGGGGCCTAATAGTATACAGCAGTACGTGAAAAACGAATCGACGCACAAAAATCGACGCACAAAAATCGACGCGTTTTTGATTTTACGACGACGATTAATTTTTTCGAAAAAATTTTTTTTCTAGAATGATGTGAATTTTAATTTTTTTTTTTTTTAGACGTTTAGCGGAGCGATGAATCCATTGATTCGACTCGACAACGACGTGGTTTTGTAATTTTGTCATTTTTGTACGCATACGATTTTTCCGGTATAATATGTGTAGGAGTTTTGTTGACCCCAAATTGTTGGGCGTCTAGTCGGTAATTTTTAACGATTTTTCTATAGCGTTTTCCCCGTGCATAATGTAAAACTACCTTTTACACGGTGTGCGCGATTTATAGAACGCGTCTTACAGAACCAAACGATCCATCAACGCAGCTTTAACAGTCAACATGTCCACCAACTGCAACAGTGTCATCGTGCCCGGCGAGCGAAATACGCCAGTCCACTACTGACCGTTTTTTTTTTTTTTTTTTTTTAAGAATATGATGACATTTGTGAACTTTGTTTATAATTATTCTTCGTTTGCTTCTATCTGACATAATATTAGTCTTATATTATATATCGCAAAAATCAATATATTATTTTACACTAACTGTACATACCATATTTAGACAATTATTTGGTTTTTTTAGCTTTATTTATAATTGTAAATTTTTATGAAAATATGGTAAAACGAATTTTGTTGAAAAACGAATTTCTTATTATTTCAAGTTATCAGCATTTTCAAATGTGTATTTAAAAATTAAAAAAGTTAAATAAACGGGACAATAAGCGTCCCGTTAAAAGTTTGTCGGGACACCAGAACACTATCCCGAAAAACGGAACGTATGTTAGGAAAAATTTTATATCCAAAGTTTCTCATTTCTTTAACATTTTTGGATTATTAAAGAACACGGTTAAAATATAAAAACTACAAATTTTTTTTTTTTACATCAACGTTGAGTTACACGTTTTCGAGAAAGTACAGTTAAGGTATTAATCTTTCAAAAGAATTAAACATATTCTTTTTAAATAAATTGTAGAAGAAAGTGTAGATATAGACCAAAATACAGTTTTTATTTAATTTTTAAACAAATTTTTGTATAAATTACTGCTAAGTGTTTAAAAAAGTCCTGAAAATTGTATCTTGTTAATTACACATCAATACGTTAATTTATCAATACTACTGTAAATAATGTGTACATTTCAAGTTTCTGACATTATTTCTTTCTGATTTATAACAATTTTGGTATAGATTTCTAGTTTAGAGTAGTTCCGTCCCCCTGCTTCCCTCCACAATTCAACAACTAGGCCAGTGGCTAAATATATCGTATATATTTTATAATTTTTGTATCGAATGTATAAAAATCAATTGTTTTACATTTTATTATTTCCCAAACTAACTAATTGTCAGATTTTCACCTTCATATATTAAGGGAGTTGAAGATCGTTCTGGATAGCTAAGAAAATAAGTACTTTGAAACATTTTTTTGGGGTTGAACCAGGCATGGATCCAAGAGATGGTTTATGACTTTTGTCTATATACGTACATATTTAATGATAAAACTATAAAATAAACTTTTTATTATTAAAAATAAAGGTATTTACATTTTTTTACACAAGTTGAACATTAAAATTTGATAGTAGAAAATATGCACAAAATTGTATTTATTTATTAAAAATTTATATTTTCATATTATATTTATGTAATATAATATATATAAATATATATATACTTGTCAGAATACCAGGCTTCGTCCTGTATTTTAATTTCTGTATCCATTTTCCATACTTTAATATACGTTTAGAAAAATAATGTTGTTGTTATTATATTGTAGAACTGTATTGACGTGATAAAATTTAATTCTTTTCTATTTATGTGTACACTCTTTCAGGCAGAAATAGTTTAATAGGAGTTTTAGAGTAGAGAAATTTTGATGGAAAATTCATTCCAGTTAATAATTTCAAGAGGTGATTTTTTGATTTTCTCAATAGTTTCCTGATGCTTAAAGGAGAATATCGAAAATAACAGGAAATTTTCATGATTTGGGAAATAATATTATACTGAACTTAGCGCAGAACAGTATTTTCTAATGCAAGATTTATTTTTGCTTTACAAATTAAAATAGTGATACTACACTATCTCGTACGTCAGACGTATCTGAACGGCTTTCAAAAAGATAAACCTTCTAAAAGATTTACTTTCAAAACCGACAATTTCAACACAAGTACGAGTTAGGTGATTATTTTGTATTTTGCAATTTTTCCAGTGTCAGTTTCCTAGTAGGTACATCTAGTGGTGCTGAAAATTAAAATCATTTTCCAGCTAACGGAATTTGAATGCGTCTCTCTTTCATATTGGAATTGAACATTTCCGTTTTCTCAGCACAGCGAATTATCTATACATTTGTAGATGATTGTTGTCAATCGATTTAAACGATTGGCGTGAATGTTTACATTTTTCATGTTACAACATTACGATCGGTTTCGTATGATTCGTTTCGTATATATATATATATATGCGCCACAAACATGTCTATGACTAAATCGAATTTTTCAAAGTGATAATCATACAAGCTAATCCGGCATTGAACAAAAATAAAGACAACTTAAGCCATATGGAATGGTTTAACATTAAGTCGTCGTAATTATTTCGGTTGTATATACGAGAACGCGTATATATTGACGCTTTCCAAGAGAAAATGGCTAGGAGAGAGGGCGAGTTTCGTGATAATTATTCGTGCGTTCGAGAATCTTTTATGGACATTTTGCGGAAACACAATAACGGCTTATACGAACGATTTTCGCTTTCTGGGCGGATACCAATGACCCACCCCCCCCCACCCCAACACCGTTCGTAAATACCGAAAGAATCGATTGGTAAAATAGACAAACCCGATGGAAGCAAACGGATTATTTAATTGTTGTTTTAGACGTCTAGAAAGTTTGGAAACCTATTCGGTATCAACAGATGGTACGAAACGTTTTCAAACTATCTAGACTTTATATATTATGTCCATTGTACGTATAAATTAATTTTAACTATAACATATAGTGGATAACAATAATAATGTAAATCATTTAAGTGCCGTAAGTCCGTAACAATGTAATAATAATAATAATATGCTGTAGGCTAATATGTTATTACTTGGTCAAAGTTTAAAAGCAACCGAATAACGGCGTGTGCGTCACATTGAGTTTCTTTAATTCTCCAACGCCCGCCATCGAAATATCATATAATGTATATTGTATTATTTGCGTACAACAATATGTTTTAAAACTGTATAGTTTTCAAAAAAAAAAAACAAAAATCACTTAGTTTTACGTACCTATATTTTTTTACCGACACGTTTCCCGAAATTGACAGTTAAAAAAACAAATATGAAACGTATATGAAAAAAAAAAAAAAAAAATGGCATTGAAAGATTGACGTATATTATAATAATTTATGTATATAATACGACGTGCGTGAACTTGGCACATCGACTTGGTCCGGTCGATTTCAAGCATATCTCATATTTTTTTTTCGCTGTAATTTGCAACGTCGTTTAGAAAATTTGCAAAAAAAAAAAAAAAAAAAATGTACGAGCTGCTATAGAACCGAAAATAGCAAAATACACGACCGAAATCGGTGCCATCATTTTGAAACGAATAATTTTTACCAAGTATTTTCACGTCCGGTCGTATGCATTTTTTAATCGAAATATGCACGTAGGTATATTGGTGTACGACATAATAGTATAATAGTGGGATATTATTTAACTTACTAACTAATTGGTAAAGACAACAAATAGGTATTTGCGCGAAACGATTATTATATGCCAATAGCCCTTATTTAAACGTAGGTAACGTGTATACCAATAGTTTCCGTAAAGTTGTAAACTATTCACCGACGACGAGAAAACATCGGTAAAGTGATGTACAAGGGAAATACATTTATACGGGATTTTTAATAGTATTACAGAGTAGGTATTTGTATATGAGATTATATTATGATCGATATTATATGCACGTATATTGATTATGTGAATATTTCATGAGAGCAAGAACGCAATAAAAAAAAAAGAAGCTGGTCAGTAGATTGTGGAAGCACTTCGCTCGTCGGGTGTCAGTATTGGTGGATGCACTTCGCTACTGGGCAGGGTACTTTTGGTGGCTGTATTGAATTTGAAAGCAATGATAAATCATTGCATTCAATAAAACGATTC
>JAIPRL010007857.1:0-22047 GCA_025469235.1 Pemphigus obesinymphae | reverse complement strand
GACAACTGAAAATACTTTTGGGATTTTATGCGGTTATTTCAGACTTTTTTTCCAACCTATTGCTACTGCTCCAGAAACTACGGATAAATTGATTATATCTGCCTGTATATTGTACAACATTTTACGGGAAGCAAAAGTACTTGCTCCAGGTCAGAAACATATTGACGATGTACTGCCATTACCAAAAGAAAATTTGATTCCTATGGTAGAACACAATGTCCGTGCCAGAATGAATCAAATTCAAATTCGGGAAACATTTAAAAATTATTTCAACGGTCCAGGGGCTGTTGAGTGGCAACATAATTATGCATCAAGACATTAATTATGGTTATAATAATAATAATAATATACATTAATTATTACTTGTATACTTATATATTTTATTTGCGTTAAATAATAATAATAAACATATATAATGTTATATGTATAGGTACATAATTGTTATTAGTTATTTGTTATCACCTGACTGATGAAGGGTTTTCTCAATCTTCTTGCTGAAAATGGAACTCGGACCAATTGGCGCAAGTGTAGCATTGTCTCAACAAGTGTTGACTGCAATGACGAAAAAAAGCAATTATGTATCACGTCGACGAAGTCGAGCGAGCTATATAAACAAGGTAGGTACAATTTATTATTTAAATATGTTGCTGCAATAGCGAACATGAGAACAACTTTTGTGTACCGCATCGACGGAGTCGAGCAAATGATAATTTTCGATAGAATGAAAAATTTAATAATTAAATAATAATAATAATAATACAACGAAACAAAACAAAGATATGAGAGTAATAATAGGTATAATATGTATAATAGTAATTAAGACGGTAACGGCAACAACAAAAACAACAGATATGATAAAATAAATATTTATAATAATTCAAATTAGATTAGAAAAAATATAAAAAAAATGTATAAAAATTCCTTAAAATCACATAAAATCATTTGAATATAAAATTTAAGTAATTATAAACATCATAAAACAAATGAGTATATAAGAGGTAGTATAGGAGTAGCTTCGGTAGTTGACAAAATGAGGGAGAATAGATTAAGATGGCACGGACATGTATTATGAAGGGAAGTGACTTAGGGAGGAAGATTAGTAAAGGAATTGTATGTTGATGATAAGAGGGGGAAAGGAAGACCGAAAAGAAGGCCGGGGGATGTGATGGCGAGTGATATGTGGAAGGTGCAGGGGATAAATTGAGAAGTTGCGTGAGATTTAAGTGGAATTGTAGTACTAGGGTGGCCGACTCCAAATAGTTAGGAGAGAAGGTGAATAAGAAGAAAGAAACCTATATTAATAAAAAATTTTTTTTTTTAAGTACCTATTTGAAAATTATTTCAAATACTATTATTGTATTTGAGTATTTACTTATATACATTGAATAAATAGGTATTTGAGTATTACTCTAAATACTTTTTTCAACAATATTTTTTTTACTTACTCAAATACTTTTTAAAAGTATTCTTTACAGTTCTGCATATACCAATAACTTTATCGCACAAAACTCAACTAAAATCTTTATCAAACAAGTGGAAACAGAAAATTCACGTGTTATCGATATCATTAGTAGTTTTTTCTGGTAATATCGATAAATTATTAATTAGAAAATAAATAGATATAATAATTACGGGAATAATTAATATACAATTCAATAATTTCTTTTAATGTACAATATTACGAGTTTTCGAAAAAAATCCAGTGTATCTATGCAAGACAAATATCACCTTTTATGTTAGTATTGGGCCGAATCAAACGCAGAATGTGCAATTCGTTTTCTATGTGATGATCATAAACAAAAAACGCCATGCTTGCAGTAAACAGATATTTTGAAGGAATAAAATAAATGCAAAAACAACAAAAAATGAGACATCTTATCATCACTTTTCCAGACGTTAAAGCCTATATATTATCATAAAACATTGTTATCAAAATTAGTATTTGTATTTGAATAAAATGTGTACATGGAAGCGACTGGAATGGAACAGAAACTCACCAGTTCCAGAACAAGAAACTTAAAATAAAATTGGAATCGGAACCGGTACCAGAACCTATTTATCCGTGATCGAAACTGTACCAGAACCAAAATTATAAAATGGGTTAAAAAATCTTCAATTTACTCATAGGTATTTATAAATAAGAAACTCTTATTTGAAAATATATTGTATAGATGCCGGACGACCCAAATATATTTCGTACATGTTACGCGAGGAGTAGATTATGCTACAAATCGTTCCAAGAATTTCGTTATAATACAGGAAAATATTGTTTACGTAAATCAAAATATCCAAGGTATATATTTAATTTGTGTAAATTTGTTTTTATTTAACTAATATCAATTATATCAACATTTAAAACTCTAAAATAACTTTAACTATAATAAATATTTAGTTTGGTAGGTAATTAAAACGAAATTTATTACAAAAATTATCAAAATAATGAACATTTTTGGTTTTTGAACCTTAGAAAAAAATGCATTATATCTATAAAGTAAATAAATGCAAGACGAATATCCACTTTTACATTGGAACGGATTAAACACAGGTGGTGTAATTCGTTTGCTATGCGACGACGATAGACAAAAACACAAAGTTTACAGTTTTTTAACGAATCCACACGAATTCAATAAAATAAGATAGGTACCATTTTCTTCGACTTTACTTGTTCATTGTAAATTTATCAATATTTTAACTTCTATCCATTTTTTATGTATGTCTCGCCATTATTATATGAAAATGATTGATTATGGAATTTTCACAGATTTGTAATACCATTTTTAATATATGAAATATAAGTACAGATATTTTAGAGGAACAAAATAAAAGCCAATACGGCAACTTAAGAGACATCTCACTACGCATATATGAATTATTACAATATGTATATCAATTTTAATTTTGAATAAATTACCACAATATTTTTTTGACTTTGTATAACAAAAATAAAACTATTTGATAATTTGAACTATTCGAATAGTCCAAACTAATCGGTTGGTTCGAACTATTCGATAGTCTGAACTATTTATCTATTTATATATTTATTTAATTATTATTTAATTATTTATGATATGTTTAATAGCTTAGTAATATGTATTATGGAATTAATTATGTAAAATATAAAATGCGTATAGTTCTACTTAATTGGAGAATTTGATTATAATAAATGAAGTATACTAAAACTGTATTAAATTTAACTAACTCGACGTGGTATTTCACAGCATATCGGCGGATATTTAATTTGGGACAGCTATGTTTCTACAAAACACCTTTTTTTAAAAATAATTTCCACGGTTTGAAACAAACTGGGTGCTTCAAAAATCCAAACAGTACTACCACCATAAATACCTACATTTTAAGAGGACGTGGTCTCCTATTTGTTGTCTCTATCTAATCAACTGATAATACACTAAATTTATATTCAAAATTTGCATCCCTATATTATAAAATTATATAATTACGAGTATGTGTCTAATGTTATTATGGTATTGGTGATTTATAATTAGAAGTTTCAGTTCTTTACGAGTTTTAAAAAGGAAATTATCGTATATTTAGTATTTACGGTATTCGAACTATTCGGTTGTTTTGGACTTTAAAATATTCGGTAGATCTTCGAACTATTCAGTAGGCCTCCGAACTTTTTGGTTAGTCCGAACTATTCAATAGTATGAACTAGTATTGAATGTATGAATATAACTATTCGATAGTTTACTGGACTATTCGGTATTATAATTGGTATAATTTGCATCAATCTATTTGATAGTTCATCGAACTATTCGATAGTTTTTGTGGAAAAATCAGCATTCGGTCATTTAAAACTATTCAAATAGACTATTCGATAGTGCCCATCACTAATAATAGTACACAATTAAAATTTTTTACAAAAACACTATAATACAATAGCAACATACTTAAGTATATCAAAATAAAGTACAAATATTATACCTCACACTTGGAAGTTCTCACAAGTACTCACTGAGAGCGAGACTATCTTTTACAATATATATTTTGCTTATTATAAACAGATTAATTGATAAAAGTGCGATATAAATAATATTGAATTTGAATGGGGCGCAAGTCATGATGTAGATTTGAGACTGCGTTGGTATATAACTACTGTTGCGTGCTTGGACTTCAGGAACAAAAAATCAACTTTTGGGTCGAACTTTTGAAGTTCAAAAATCGTTCAATGAGACGAATGAATGACTTGTGATATATCGACAAATTGCTGATAGCGAGTAGTATTTTTATTAAATTAAATTTAGAAAAACAAACACAGTGAATGAACAAAAATATGCAAGTCAAAATATTGTGAGTATTTAACGAATAATTTATAGTTTCAAAATATCGACTGACGTGTAGATGCTTCCATGTGTTATCTCTGCAGCCGTCCGCCGATTCGTTGTCCAGGGACCTAATTATATAGGGATGACCTCTGTTGAACTCTTCTCGGCGGACGTTCCCGTGATTTTAAAAATTAATTCTATTGGCCGATTGTGTAGCCGATTTTTCTATACAATTTTGGTATCAAATTTGTGTTTATCCTATCCTGGCAAAACGGCTTGTGTCCGTCCGGTTTTCTGTGTTATCTACTCCGGTTACGACTCAGGTCGTCGACACTACGATTATTAAATATCTATATGCTGGCCTTTGGGCTACTTGGAATTATTATTTTAAAATATATTGTGACACATTATATATTTATGATAACTGTTTCTGATAACAGGACATACAAGTACAAAAAAGAAACATTGGTTTAACTATGAATGTCAGACGGCAGTAAGTAAACGTAATGAGGTGAGAATAAAAATGTTAAAAAATACAAACCCAGAAATTACAGATGAATACAAATCCAGGAATTAGAAGGGAGAAAATATTTGCGGAATAGGAAATGTTGGAAAGTCTACAAAAAGACCACAATAACTCAAGAGAATTCTTCAAAAAATGCAAAGCAATTAGACAAGATTATAAAGCTCAACTCTTATCGTAAAAAACAACAATTTATTATTATTAATTTATGTATTAAGTATTTAGTATTATTATTTTTATTATCACTAGTTTCCGCGTTAACCTCGATTTCGCGATTCTCATTATTATTAGTTTTTATATTTATTTCGATATTATCATTTTTAACATTGTTATTATTATTGTTAATTTCCGTATTAATTTTGTTTTGTTATTATCTATATTTGTTGTACTAGAATTCTCGTAATTATTAATATTAATTTCATTTTTAGTTTTAATTGACAACGTTTTATTGGCTAAATTTATTATCGTTTGGTTTCCTGACAAAAATTTATCTCCTAATATACCATTTTTTAATACCGGAAAATCTTTGTCTACTAAATGAAATTCCATATACATTTCTTCCCCTTTTATTATTATAGGTATTGTTAAGTTCCCTATTGTCTGTGTTATGTCATTATTTATTCCCTGTAGGTATATTCTATCTGTTGAATCTACAACTAATTCTCCTCGTAAACAATTTATTTTTAAATATTAACTTCACTACCTGTATCTATAAGTAATTGTATTTCGTTAATATTTATGTGGGATGATTGGCACCTTGTATGATTATTTTTTAATCGTGGTAGCAATTTCGTTCGGATTCACGGAAAATATTTGGTGGATCCCCGATGTTCCATGTGTCACATCGGGTCCTTGACCATTTCCCGAATTCTGAATTGCTTTACCTATGCCATTATTTTTACGTTCGTCAATGAATTTTTTAAAACATGTTGAGATCTTTTGTCCAATTCGACCGCAATATACAGCTTAACATTTTATTATTATTACCATTGTAATTAGTTGTAAGACGCGTACAATTATTTGGTGCCTGATTAGTATTGTTATTACTACGATTATTAGTATTTTGATGCATTTGGCCAGACCGACACTGTGATGCGTAGTGTCCAATACGTGAATATATACAGCATTTAATATTATTACTGTTAGAATTATAATTATTATTAGTTCGTGAAAAATTGTTTCTTTTATTTTAATTATTATTGGGTTGAGAATTTTTCCCATTATTATTATTATTATTATTACGTGAAAAATTTCCCCTGTTAGTATTATTATTATTATTATAACTATTTTTATCGTTCCGATTAAAATTATTATTTTTAAAATTCCCATTACTTTGAAAATGTCGATTAAAATTCTTATTATCCAAATTATTATTATTTCTATTATAATAATTATTATTTCGGGTCTTATTATAGAATTACTGCGACTCATTATAAGTTTCAATGTTTTTTTCAGCTAAAGCTGCTACTATCATAGCTTTTTCTAAAGTATCCGGATATTTTGTTTTAACCTCATATTTTATTTGATCTGTTAACCCATTTATATAACTAACGATTGCTTGTTCCTTTATATTTCCATTATTGCTTTTGCGTTACTTTCTGTTTTATTTAACGAATTTGCATTGCACAATTTCTGAAAAATTCCTTCTACTCTAGTCGTATATTCGCTAATAGTTTTATTATGTCCCATTTTAATCAAATTTAATTCTATTTGAAGATTTGCAGATGCATATGGGGGCTCAAAAGAATTTAATAATTCCTGTTTTATAATATCCCAATTTCCTGTTTTCCTATATCTGCTTACGTTAAAGGCTTTACCAGTTAATTTGTTAGTAGTTATCATTTTAATAAGTAAAGGTACATGGGCCTCAGCTACCATTCCTATAATCGGATCACATGATAATAGGAAAGGATGTATATCCGTTTCCTCAGAGTATTTTGGTATCAAGTGTAATACCTCTGTTCAATTAAGGATTCAAAAGGAACTTTTGATCTTTCATTTGCCATTTTATTATCTGTTATTTTTCTCATATCTTTTATAATAGGTAACGTGTTGTATCCCGGTCTCCCGAATTGTGAACTCGGATTTTTCTCGAAATCCTTTATATTTCTAATACTCTTATTTAATATATCACAGGTTTCTACCCACTTACCTATTTATTAATTTGTCATCAACTAAATGTACCTTATCTCCTTTAGATTTTCCTCTTGTTAATTTATTCTCTTTTTTAATATCGTTATCCATTAACGATTCACTTTTAGTACTAGTTTTAATTTGCTTTTTCTCAACTAATATTTTTGCCTTTTCACTTAACTCTTCTCTTTTCTTATTATTCATATATTATAAGTCATGTCAACATGTTCTTTAATTAAAAAAATTTTATCCTTAAAAATTCTTCTAACTCGCTATAAATATTTTTTCTAAAATTCAATATATTATATAACTCTTTTTATTAATTTTTTTTTCAAAATATTATTATTATTATAATTTATTTATATATATTTATTTTTAAGGACTTTATATAATTCATTTGTTGAACATATAATTTCTCTTTTTTTTAAAAAAATCTTTTCGAAAATTAGTTCCTTGAATACTTATATAATATTTAATGAAAGAAAGAAAAACACTCTTTTATCAAATATCAGTAGGTTATCTACTTAGAAATTAGTCGTTTTCCGAATTATAATTATTATGTTATATGAACTGGATCCTCAATTAACATAATATATATGTTAAATATAATTATTTACCTATTTCATTTAGTATGGAAAATGTATTATTATTTTGCCATCATATATTATACTGAAAACTGTATTTAACATGTTAGAGTAGGTATTTAAAACTTACGTGTATTTTGATTCTATGATTTTGAAGACCACGTTTATTTATAGCCACGACTTCTCGTGTATTACGTAAATTACTTGAAATATTCATGTATCTACTTAAATGTTAGATTGATAGATATTAGATCCTCACAATGCACAATGTACACACGATGCATGTCTTTAGAAAATTTAAATAATCAAACGGTTGTTATCAGATAGGTATCGGATATAATTATGGTTTTCGTGGTAAGCCGTGCGCCACAGATTATGTTATCAGTATATAGCACTGTCAAAATTCAAATATCTTTAAATTGACCACTAATTTAAAACAGTCGCCTATCCTTTTGTAATATATTGATAACATGTTTGTATATAAATATTATAATGTAACTTTAATATGCGTATTAATAAAATATACAAGTAGACAGAAAAGGCAAGGCTAGGGTAATAACTATAATATCCAAATTAAATATATATAAATATATGTGTTGTTGTGTATTCGGCCTGTATATATATATATATATATTATTTAGTATATAATATCTATATACTGTATAGTGTATATATATGCACATGTGTACATATACGCACGCCTGTATATGCTTATGTCGCACTTTTATAATTTATACCGATTATAAAAACCAAAATTTTCTTTGTGATAGCCAGTCTCGCTCGCGGGAGGTACCTGCGGGGAACTTCTCGGGGAGAAAATTTTTATGTGCGTCATTGTGTTCTATATGTTTTTGATTTTTATTAAAAGTTTTCCACACTAAGTTTAACTACGGTTTTATTTTATGGTAGCCTGCAAACCTCCGAGAGTGTGTTCGTTCCTGGGAGTGTGTTTTTTTGAGGATAATAAATCCAGTGTTAAAACTTATTCTTAAACATTAAAGTACGTTATATTCATTTGTGTTGCCTTATACGTCAAAACCTACATGACGTATACGACCTTGTATACATGTGAATGTGTACATATATATGTGTGTATAGTGTATACGTATTTATCCCTATAAGGTTATAACTAAAAACAAAGCAAGCACGTCCAGGGTTGGCTCCAAGACCAGTAACACGTGCATAAATAAATAAACGCAAAGGGACAGCTTAAATTATCAAAAACTTACGACACTACTATTTTGGACCAATGGCCAGGTTCGACCAATATAATATAATAATTAAAATATAATTATAATTTAATAATATAAAATCAATATGGTGGGCATAAGATCCTCGGGGATTTTATGCCTTTATAAGGGCTTAATGAACGTCTCAGCGACACAGTTTTTTTTAGTTTTCATTATCATAGATTTTCCTTCAGTCTTAATATAAAGTATCGTAATATTATTTTCTGAATATAAATTCATCTATCTATCAAATTCGCACTTTTTATATATATCAATCTTTCTAACCATCAACCCAAAATAACCCGGTTATCTACATCTGTGAACATTCTTCAGCACGAGATCAGGTAGTAGATTTTGCGTGTTGTGTATAAATAGTATAACTCCAATTCTTTTCATATCATATTTATTATTTGATAAAAACGTAGTCAATTATATTCCGAAGAATACTATAGTGTATATGTGGTAAATCTTCGGTTTACACCAATTGGTAGAGGACAGAAGTAAGAAATATTATACCTTCTATTCATCGACAATAAACATTATATTGCGAGTTACCTGTTGTAAACGTTTTTCTCAACACGGAAACGTGCTCTAAGATAACGATTCAGTAAATAATCCATACTATAGTGATTTTAAGGATAAAATCGAACTCTCGCTTTCATATAAAGTTTCACTATTAGGTAACGATAACACTTGGCAATAATTCAAACATTTATAAATCAACTATCCATCCTCGAATTACATGTCGCATTAACTAAATTACCGCCCAATTATTTGTCGTCGCGTAGGAGTGCATATTGCATATTGTACATTCGGTTTACATCAATTGGTAGTGGACAGAAGTTAAACATATTGTATTCCCTACTAGTCGATAATCTAAACTTTATAATTGGACTTAAATATCGCAAACGTTCTTCTCATCACGGGAACGTGCTCTAAGATAACGTTGCGATACGAAAGTCCTAAGCTATAGTTATCATTACACACGCAATAAACGTTTACATAAATACCTTCGCCATTGTCGTATCGAGAATAGTAAGACTAATCCAACAAAGGCGTTAATAACTATACACACATAGATATACACACGCATCTACACAAGTCGGTTTCCTTTTTTTTTTCACATAGTAATCAATTCTCCATTTAAAGTATTTTATTTGTAATAATCCTCTATATCTAAAATACCCCTTCATTAATTTACAAAGTTATCCATAGAATAAACATGACGCCGTATGCAAAGGACCGACAACAACTTCGAGAAACCACCTACAAGCAACAGAGTACCCTCATATATATCATAATAATTAGTTTATAAGTATTGTATGAAACGTGGAAAAGGTCAATAGGTAGCTAGTATGTACATACATTATCTCATCACCATCACAATATAATACGTATGCGACACTCGTGTATTTATATTACTACAGCACCAGGAATCACCTCATAAGTAGCCGGCCACCTGAGACTTATCTAATTGCGTGTTTATACATCCATATACTTTTACAGTTTAAATCTCTTAAATAACTCAATCGACAATCTTTACTATTTGTATATCGTAAATACCGACTTTTAATCATTTCACTACACTTACAATAAGAGATTAATTGTCTGATACTAAAAACTGTATTAAATATGTCAATTAGTTTTAAAATCTACATAGACGCTTAAAACATACTTTAGACTTACCTTCATTTCCAGTTAATGTCTTCCCTCAAGTAAATTTACATCGAACTTGTGCGCCCTATACTAGAATATGGATGCCTCTTCTGGGATCTGCCTACTGCCTATGCAAGTGTTATGCTTGAACGGGTCCAGAGACGCTTCTTACGTACGCTTGATATGTGACTCAACATCCATCATAATCCCCATGACTATGCTCCAGTTTAAGATCTCCTTAAACTTCCTAGTCTCTCAAACCGCAAACATGCAGACAAACTATCTTTTCTCTCAAATATCCTCACAGACAAAACGGATTCTCCTGGCCTCTTATCTCAAATTACCTTCAAAGTTTCCTCCCGCTTTACTTGTTCATCGGTCTTCTTTCATATTATCTTCTCTCCTGCAAACTTCCTCGATAACTCCCTACATATCCGGCTTATGCACACTGCTAATCATGACCCTTTTTTTACTTACAATACTAGTTTCAGTGACTTTCAGCCCGATTTTTCTTTTATAGTATAGTCTTAGTTTTCAAACTGCTTGCTGTTCTCATATTTTTGGACTCGTCCCATAATTGTATTTATAAAATAAAATAATAACAATTTATTTGAATTTGGAAAATTACATGATAATAGGATGTTTCTTATATATTATAAATTTTACATAAATTGAAAAATGTATACATATAATATTGTTATTTTATGCATTAAATATTTTTATTTTGTATAATATATATTAAATATTTTTATACATGATATAACTTAAACATAAACAACGAAATGGAACCTTCAAGTATGAGTATTATATAATACCAAACAAAAAAATTTTTTTTATTTAATTTTATTATAATATATTATAGTACAATAATTATATATATTTATTATAATAAAATGTGCAATAGACAAAAATTACAAGGGGCATTGTGTTGTACACTAAAATTATTATGTTATGATTTATTATAGATATATATATTTCTAGCAATAGGCTGTTACATTACTTTTAAACTTATTTTGTCTTCTAATCTATTTAATTATTTAAAGTATATGTAAATTTCTTTTAGGTGGTTCATATTAAACAAGTAATATTTGATTCACAACACTATATATATTCTGAAAAAAAAATTTTAAACTGTTATTTTAGTCATTTTTTTATTGTTAAAATTTTTTAAATATTTTTTTAACAGTTGATTAAAGTTCATTAAAACATGATCAAATAATAATGGTCACTAAATACATTTTTTTAAATAATTAATATTAATACTGTTTGCTATCGCATATATACATTTGAAATTGAAAATGTAATAAAATATAACTTGAAATGGAATTAATGACATAAATAAACTGTAGTATTTTTTAAAATTGTATTTATTATTTTTATATCATTAACCTGACCTAAGGGATCATTATATTCACATGTGCTCGATTGCCCAGTTGTCTGAAAAGATTAGACTGCAAAGAAGAACAATCAATTGTGTTCAAGAAGTTTATTAGTCAAGCATTTATTAAACTAATTGTTACTAGTAAATTACCTAATATGTTACTAGTTTCGTGGACAATTTATGGAGTGAAATCAAAAGCTTAAAAATGTCCTCAAAATCTCTTGACAATAATTGATTTCGATTTACCTAATACATATAATTTGTTAAAGAATAAATAATTTGTTCTTTATGATAAAAATTATGAAAACGATTTTTATTTATAAACGATGGATAAATAAAAGATGCTTAACTATTAAACAGTGGTTGAATTGGAAAAAAAAATAAGGACGGACTCTGAGCTCGGTTAAAAAATCTGCGTTCCGTGACATGTCGTTAAAGAAAAAGTAAGACGTGGGGGACTTCGTCCCCCACACCCCCTATCCAAAGTGTCTTGAAAAGGAGACATTTTTAAAAACATTTTAGATTATTATATAACATGGATAGAATAGAAAAATCCAAAATATTTTTACATCATTATTGGGGGGTTACATATTTTCAAGATAGCATAGTTTAAGCATTCCTCTTTTAAAATGATGTAACACTTTTCTTTTTAAATGAATAATCGAAGAAGTTGTAAATGTGCACCGAAATGAAGCTTATCATTATCGCATCGATTTCGCCATCCCTTTACGCTTCACCCATTTACGGATAATGAAGATTATTCATTACCTATGGGCTATATATGATACGCCAATATGATTTAATAAGATCAACTACTCAATATTTTATATCATGTTTTTTTTTTATCTAAAACTTATTATGTGATAAGGACAAGAAACATTTATTTTCGTAATTTCACGATTTTTCCAAAAAAAAAATTATAATTTTTAAAAATGTTAAATAAAAATTAAAACAAACACTGCGTCCCTTGCGTTCCCAGATAAATAAATTAAGGGGTGCGCTGTTGAGCGTGAAAAAAATGAAGAGTAGCTCCATCCCCCTGCGTCCCTCCACAAATCCACCACTGGCTATTAAACATAAAACACAAGAAATTTAATTATAAAATATAAATTTTGACGTATACACGTATATTGCAATTTTTATCGTGGCAATTTTGACATAAAAGTGCAATAATATTTATTTCTACAAATAAAGTTTTACAATTTTTTTAAAAACGAATTGAGTCAACGTTCTATGATAAATGGGAGAATTTAATTTTTTCAGATTTAGTCAGATTTATCATACCACATACAATATTATCTAATTATAGTCGGGGGAATGAGAAGTTGCCGCTGGCAAATGTATTAGCAACTATATTTTTCTGATAAGGAGGGGTTTTCAAACTAAGACACGCTTAAGGTGCAAGTCGCATTATCGGTGTACGTCAGACCGGCTACGCTATTTTATACGTCTTTATTATTTCCTTTTTAGGTTCGTACTGAGTACATATGGAACCTTTTGGCTTTTGTAATTTTATTTTGGAGAAGTATTATACGCTACCCCGATGAAAATAAATGGCCCAGGGTGTTCGCATTGGCCCTTTTTAATTCACTCGACGTATATATATTTCGCGGGCTTAAAGTAAAAAGGTTCTATATCACCAATTTTTGAAAAAGTACTTTTTTATATCCAATTATTAGTTTTTGTATAGACTATATTTTGAAATCGGAATGAACTAATTCGAATCATTATTCAACGAATTATAGCAAATCAAAATGTTCTAAATCAATATTAAGGTATGTATAATAGAAATTTAAAAATGCTCTCTTGAACAATTTTAATATATCGAGATAGAACATTTTTACTCTATGCCCTCGATTTATTAATTTTATAATCAATACCTTCAATTTTAAATGATTTTTTTTTATTATTTGCTTAATTAAATATTTTATGCTTTGAACATGAATAAAAATACATAATTTAGTATAAATAATTATAAATACCTGCATATAATTTAATTCATCTGTTTCCTAAAATAAACAATTAAAATCTAAATTACTATACCATTAGTATCTACATAAAAATTATCGAAACCAGGGGGCCAAGTATTGAGAATCGTTATAAATAAAGATCTATAAAAATAACGATCGCTGTGTAGAAATAACAAATATACCAAATATTGATAATAATTTTCACATTGTGTTAATTTAATAAGTAAAATAAGTATAATCGTTATTTATTAGGTAAATGTATTGTTATCATGTTGGTCAAACTGTATATTTGAATTATTTATCCCAATTACTCATAATTTTTTCAAAGTGTAAAAATATAACTTGTATATTTTTCCAAGTTCAAAAATCATATTATATTCTATTACTCGTCTCTATATTATCCTTCCCTCTTTCTCTAAAAATGAAAACATACATGCAGCAAGGACTGATTATTGACCACCAAATAGAGAAACCGAAAATATTCAGTAAGCCGTGGTCACAAGGTTATAGTAAAACGTGAGAGTACCATCGACGCTATCACTATAATGTACTATCACAATCACTATGATGTTCACACCAATTTTACCATTAGACGTGATACTGTGGTAGTTTTACTATCATAACATGGTTTTGTATTTGGCTTTTTGTTTGCAAATAAAATTATATTTGTTGAAGGCTTTTATTTATTTTTATGAGTTTATAATGAAACATTAAAATTAAAACTTATATTTAAAATCGTTTTTAAGCCAAAGGCAACGGAACCTTTGGTACTCTTCCAAAAATGTTTGAATATTAAAGGTATTTGTATTCATTTTGATTTTAAATATAATTTACACAAATAATGGGTAATAACTAATGAGAAATAATATTATAATTAAAATAATAAAATATAAAAATATAAAAGCATAAAAAAACAACGTTAAATGATAATATAATAGTATTATAGTGTAATAGTTTGGGTCACACAATGAGGGTATACATGATAGTTATTTTACTATTGAGGTTTATACTATCAACTATCATGCATGCTTGATAGATGATAGTAGAAATTGCGATAGTGTGATAGTTACTATCGTACTGTTCACATAGTGATAGTTCCTGTACACTATCACAATAGCGGCTGTCACTCAAGCAAATATCAGGTTTTACTATCACTGTGTGACCGTGGCTTTTGTACTTGAGTCCATTTTACACTCAGGAAAAGTAACTGTTAATTTGTGGATTGGTATGTTTTAAAACGTTTAAGAGTTCCTTTCACAATTATATTCTTTCTTAACTTGTTAAAATATTTAACCATATATTATGAATATTCGTACTTATAATATTTCGAAAACTTATTTTTTAATCACATCGTCATGAACAATCAAACCTTCTTTTAATTTTTGTGGAAACACTCATCAATTGCACATGATATGATATGATGCCACTAGGTTACCATAGTAAGTGCAAAACGCAGTCAAATACAAAATAAAAAAAAATTTCGTTTATAATTCTCCTTACACACTTGAAATATTTATTTAAAATTTTAATATTATATTACCGTAAACTATGAATGAACAACATTTTTCAAAAAGGTTTAAAGTCATAAAAAATTTAATTTAAGGATTGTTTACTTGAAAGTGTATTACATGATTGGTCGTATACTACACTAAATATATTCAAAATTCTTGAAAACCGCTTATTATGATTATTTTGTTATAGCTATTTAAATTATTTGGACAGAATGTATTTTTTCAGTATATTATGTCAATCAAATGGTCGTGCTAAGTAGAATTTGGTTTAAATATCATAATGGTTAGATATTGTTTTTTACAAACTTGAATTTACACCGATTATGGGTATTTTTGTACTATTTTATTAAGGTGATACAATTTTTAAAATGAGTTTTCCAAATTTTAGGTCTTAGAAATTATAGATTTATTGTTGTTTTATGTTTTAAAACTTGAAATTTTGATATAGTATTAATCGTAATTTACTCTGAGTATAGTTAATTTATTCTGAATATGGTGGCAAACGACTAATATATATACAGCCGTTATCGTATTTGCTACAAAACGACTGGTGCATACATACAAGTATTTTCCTCATCCGTTTTTCGTACATAATTTCCGTGTAAATTATAATGCCCCTACACGAAACGTATATTTGTATAATACATACTAAATTTAGAATATTTAATTTCTAAATATGAGTTAAATTTGTACAGTTAATCTGCAGTTTACTAACTATTAAGCCAAACATTGACAATTATTTTAATTGTGTAAAGTTTACCAACAATGTACCGGTATGTGACAGTGAACAATAATTTTATATTATATAAAGCGAGACGACTATCGAAGAGACACCAGTGGCCGATGTTGGCCATATACAATATACATTAAACGTATATTATATTATGAGCTTTATTGAGTATGGTTTTTTTTTGCTTTAAAATTCAATATACTATTCAACTAATGAATTCTTCCAGCCCATACAGGCCCATACAGGCCTTTTAAACATTTTAATGTAAATAATTGATTAAATATCAATATATAGTCGTTAATTTATTATTAAAATACAACACTTAAAAAAATGTATTACCGTAGTAATTTGTCCAGGTTCATATCTATTAGTGATAGCTCCTTGTTTGTTAATAATAAATATTGTAAAATTACCCCGAATTTTACTGAAAAAAAAAAAAATTGGCAATTTAAACATATTATAATGATATGGCGACTGATGCCAAATTTTTATTAATATTGGATACCTACTGATGAATAATATTTTATAAAAATTAACAATAACTATATATATATATAACGGTTTCTTTTGATCAAATATGTTAATTTGTTGGTGTCACTGGTATCTGTACTTACTTATATAACCATATTATATTTTATTAAATTACATTAAATATTGTTAAGATTTTTAAAACACATATTTCAATATAATTTTTATTAGATAGAGATATCAACATTCGATTTGTTAAGGGCAACCACTAATTATTTTTAAATATTATTGTAAGCAAGTAAAAAATATTAATAATAACGTCTAAATGTTTAATTATACCAAACAGTTTTCAAAATATCTTTATTTAATGAAAAGAATGTTTGAATAAATATTATACGTTTGAGATATAATTGAGCTTTTTAAGCCTAATTAATAATTCGACTAAATGAGGAAGGATACGTATTTTTATTCCAAGATAAAAAATTGTCTTCTTGTACGGAAAAAGAGTGTTGTGAGTCAGATCATTATCAATGACTAATAGCCGCTCAAAATACAAGGGTAATAATATTAGAAAAAGCCTTTTCTAAGTATAAACTTTTAGGCAGACTAAGTTTAAAATTTCACTAGGTATTTTTTTTAAGTTTATATATATACTTATATGTAGAAATGTATGTTTGTTAATAATATAATCATATTAATAAACAAATAATTACATTGTATATGTAGTAAAATTATTATCTATATCATAAACACTGAACCAAATATGATTGGTAGAATTAACAATATGCAATAATCAAATTTTAATAAACAAATATTTGTTAAAATAATAAAATTTTTATTATTTTAATGTATATATTGTTAAATTAATAAAAAATGTGTTTACAATAACAAATTCATTTTGTAAAGTTCACAAAATATATATGTTATAATTTAATAAAAATAATTTGTAAAATTAATGCAGATTTTATTATTATAATAATTTTAATTAAAAAATGGGCGTTTGTTCTACGAAGAAGAAAAAAGAAAGTAACGAACACAAAATATTTATAATTGAATTAACAAAATATTTTTTAATTCAAATAAATTTGTATTCAATTGGACAATTTTACCCAAGACATTGATAAAAGATATTGTTCAATCAATAACGTTTTTTTATTTTACTGTTAAATTAACAAATATTCTATTTCTAAATCAACAAACATTTTATTGGACGTATTTCAATCATATTATTAAATCGATCTATAACATTATTGAAATCACAGATATATTTAGTTCAGTGTATGAATACCTATAATACATATATAAATTGATAAATTATGACAGCGCATTGTAGCATTAATAGAAGGCCAATTATAAAATTTTTTTATAAAGTTGTGTTTGGAATCGGTAGTGGACGTGAAGCTGATATTTGAAAGTATCAACATTACTAGTGATAATAAGTGAAGCCCAGAGAGGAAACCACGTAAAAAATGAGTATGTATCAAATTGTAAAATATACACTATTTACAAATAAAAGTTACTATATACATTTGTAGTATTACTTATAATATTAAAAGGTTATATTTTATTTAGCTTTAAAGTTGTTTATCAAAATTTTAAAACTTTATAACTTGACTAAAAACATTTTAAAAAATTTTTGGATTTTATAATATGTTTTAGTTTTTACTTATTTTAGAATCACGAAATATATAAAACGATTATTGTTTTATTAAAAATGATTTTAAAATTCAAATATATTTAATATTATAATTAATTAATCAATGTTTGATGTATATTAGTGTACCGTTGTAATGATATGTTACGACATCATGTGTCTTTATGGTTTTAACGTCTATGAGAGAGTATACAAGAATTGGCCCCCCACTATCTCTGATCGACTCCAGACAAATTGTAAATAATATTGTAAATTCAACTTCGGAATTTGTAAATCATCACAAAACTTTGGAACTTAAAAACAAATTTGGGCGCCAAAATCACGTAGTCCCTAAAATATTGTACAAAGATCGTTTGACAATTCTTCAAAATATATTTATTGAAGACTATGGATATCTGAAATAAAATTAATAAATGCTGAGTGTAACGTTACATATATAATTTCAGAACGGTTAAAAATTTTCTATCAGATTTCGAACATTTTACATGTAATAATAATAAATGTGACATCTCTGAAAAAATCACGAAACTTCCTACAATTATGTTAAAATATCAAGATATAATAGAAATATTTAACATAAAAAGAGCAATACGTAAAACATCGTGTAATGGATAAACTACTAGGCGAAAAAAAATTTCAGTATCATTTATCTATTGAAGCAGATCAAGTAAAAAGTATGTGCAACTTCACTATGGATGATTTTCTCACAATAATACATATAAATGACGACCAGTAAGATTTGTATTATAAAATTTTTTTAGATTCCACCATTTGATATTTTTAAATATGTTTTCATAGATTCTTGTATACTAATTGTAGCTACTTGTAGCTAATGGAAATGATCACTACTTAATAGTCATATTCGGCGGTCAGACAATCACTAGGAACACATAAAGATTTGGCAAAAGAAATGCAACTATTCAAAATCCCTAAAAAATACGTATAACACCACACTTAATTGTATATATAAAAGTTAAATTTTTTTTTAAAATTATGTTTTATATTTAGTAATGAAAATATATACATATGTAATTTTAAGTTTTTTAAAAAAGGATAATTGTACGTTATATTTTATCTTTTTTTTTTTTTAAGAAATAAATGAAGGCATTTTATTTGAGTAATATCATAGATTTGAGCTGACATAGAAACATAATAGAAGATGATAGTCTTCGGACAAGATTATGTAGAATTATTATTTTGGAATTGGAAGGAAAGATATTCATTGCATTCGGTGATGATTATTTAAATTTGTTACTAGAAACAACTTTTCGGGTAAAATGGGTTTAGTAGGAGTAGTTTTT
This sequence comes from Pemphigus obesinymphae, assembly GCA_025469235.1. Taxonomy (NCBI): domain Eukaryota; kingdom Metazoa; phylum Arthropoda; class Insecta; order Hemiptera; family Aphididae; genus Pemphigus; species Pemphigus obesinymphae. Next base: position 2,624 of record JAIPRL010007857.1, on the reverse strand, counting down.
ACTTATTTATAGAAAATTAATACTATACTCTATTCCATATTAGTTTGGAAAAATGCAAGATGAAAACGTGTTCATATATACGCAGGTGTGTCAAGTGAGCTTCCGGCGACGGGGCGCTGTTGTTGCCGATCCGGCAATACATTGTTGTATACAGCATCACTGCCTTGGCGTCTTCTCACAACACTGAATACACCACACTCCGCTTACGTTTGTTCTACTGCTATATAATCCATGTACATATACGAACACCGCGGTATACTGCTTTCGACATTTTTTTTGTTATTTTAATATTTTATATAGTTTTTAAGATGAGTAGTAGCGATTGTATATAATATGTAAATATGACTTTTTAATATTCGTACATAAATATGAGATGTATACTTTTTGTAATAAAAATATATTTTTATTTTCGTAAGTATGAATATGAGTATTATAATTATTTAAACAAAAAAAAAAAAAAAAAATATATCGGTACAGATACGTGCACATAAGCTACCATAAAAGTATAAATAAGGTTTTATAATAATACGTAATAATAATAGATACCTATATTTATATACGTGTGAACAAAATCAAAATCAGGAAAAAAATAAGTCGGGATAATAAAATTAAAGGATCGATATTTTTCAGGAATGTATACAAACAGAATCAATTTTTTATAGGAATTTATTTTCTCGGGAATATTATTTTTAGAAAATATAAAATTCAGGAACTATAAAAATCGGGATTTTTATTTTCAGTAAAAATAATTTCATGAACCATAAAATTCGAGATTTTTTTGTTAATACGAACGCATAATAATGCTGATGACAATCAAATAGATCCCCGCAGGAAAAAACTTTCTGATCAACATTCTGTGTGTTTTATCAAATCAATAGAGCGCGGCGGATTTTATATAACATTAAGGGACCTCCACATCACCATTTTATTGCTCAACTACCCAATCTAATTCTAATAGTCCGGCACGATGTGTACTCTGATAACAGTTATGAAAACTTATATAGATTTTTCATTACTTACTCAAGGGAAGAACGAGCTAAAATTTTAATTTTTATATTTTATATTTTAATTAAAACCAATTAAAGTTTTCATAATCGTCAACATTTTGAACATAAATATCTAATTAAATAAAAACAATTTTTAAAAAGTACTTCGATCATTCCATCGTAAATGTTATGGAAAATTTGAATAATTTTTTCGTGATTACATAACAATAAAAAGTGGTAGAGACATAGGACCAATTTTAAACTACTTTTATATTGTTAGATTTTGATATTTCTTAAAAATTGCCCATACACAACGCTTTAAAAATGAGTGTGTATCGTCTTCTTAATTTAAAACAATGCTCGAATTGGAAAATAGAATAAGGGGTACGTAGATAGGTAGGTACCTACCTATTCTGCTATATCCCTAACTACCGATTACCTATTCTTCAGATTTCAATGAATGAGAGTTCCCTCAAACTACTTGAAAAATCTCAACACATTCGCTTTTAAGGGGTTCTGTATAGGAAGGAAATTTGTTGAAAAATGAAAATCTTACAATTATTGTAATAAAAATTGCCTATACCGAATTATTGTAAAATATTTACATTTATTTTAAAAGTAATTTAAAAATAGTGCTGTATCAGTTTTATTCTTGTGTAATTACATGCCAATCAAATAGTTTGTAATAACTATGCTTGTGAATTTTCATAATTGTGGCTTTCTGAATATTAAGTTTAGACAAACAAAGCATCTGAGCAAAATTAAAGACGAGAAGTTAAACAGTGTTTTTACCACATAGAATTAAAAATCTATGAATACACAGATTTTTATGAAAACTTTATATGCATAAAAAAATTTTTTTACAATCAGCTGTAATAAAAAAGTTATTTAAAAAAAATCTGGTGAAAAAACATGTGACATCATAACAGAAACTCGAATTGTTTTTAAAATTAAAATCGAACTCATTTATGAACATTAATTTATGGAAATACGCCGACTATTTTAGAGTTTGAAAAATCTAGGTGTTGCGTCTTCTTAACTCAAAATATTAATTTATTAACAAGACGGGGGGGGGGGGGTAAGAACCTCCACGTGGTGCCCCTGATAACAGAGTTTTTTTTTCACACTCCACACCTAATTACTGCCCAAGGACACAAATAAGGTTAATAATGAATCAATATCTGGCCAATCTTACCACCCACAGTCAGCCAAAACGGCCCTTGTCAGGGCCATGCTTGACGCTGGTGTCCCTTAACATCGAGGGACTTACACCGGAGAAAGAACAGCTAATATCAGAAATCGTGAGATATAAATATAAATGCGAAGTTGTAACACTACGGTTACTGACGCCACTGGTTTAGCTGGGTCGCCAACCTATGATCCGTAAAACACCGTACTGGTGAAGGAGATCATAGGATTTTGTGAATAGGTGGCTTAGTACGCAAAGAAAAAAGTACTTTATTAAATATATAGAATAAAATGTTTTTATATTTTTTCTAAGAAATTTTGTTGCCGAGAAAGCCTGCGGCATAAAACTCGGACCGAAATAAGAATAATTTATATTATTATAATAAAGCCTAAATATTACATATAAGAAGAAACCTCATGAGAGGGGCCGTCGATCCATTGGAGTCGATC
>JAIPRL010007856.1:0-22049 GCA_025469235.1 Pemphigus obesinymphae | reverse complement strand
TATGAAAATCGAAAAATGACCTCTTAAAAGTACCAACTAGATGCAATTTGCTACCGGAAACAGGGTATGAGTGTAAAGATCGGAGCACTCCTTCTGGTAGTAAATTTGTTAACAGAGAAAAAAAAAATAAATAAAAAAAATAAACATCATTGTAAAACCACTAGCTCCCTCGCTACGCTCAGAATCTAAAATAACTTCAAATTGTTGATAATAACAATATTATGTTATTATTTATGCATACAGGGCACACAATTTATTAAGAATATTATTATTATATTAAAAGTTAAAACTGGTTATGTATTAATAATGTGTGTGCCTTGTATTATTCTTAAATTTATAATCAAATGTATTTTTCTAGTTGTACGTTCCTATATACTCGTAATTGTTCCAATTATATTGTTATTTATCACTTTTTGAAAAATGAATTAGGTATACAATTAAAATAACTTTTATATATTTTGTGATAATGAAAATTAGTACCTATGTATTTTTTTAAATTAAATTAATATTTATTAACAGTTTCAACTTAATGGACGTTCTCATATTTTTTTTTTATACCAACATGATATTATTATATTTATACATTGTTACAAGGTTGATTCTCTCCTAAAATATGTTTTAAAGAATAAACGTCCTTTACAAAAATATATTTTAGTGGAAATGTGACCCCTTTTTTTATTTTGGCGCAAACGAAAACCAGGTTTTTGGTGAAAAAAAGGTCATGTTCGAAAACTATTTATTAAGTCCCCTCTCTAGGTTAAAACCAAGTCTATTCAAAATATATAAATTGTATCTGCTGTGTAGTAAAATGATATTTTTTATATGAATGACAGAAACATTAAAAATATTATGACTTCGAAATATTATTAATAATAATAATTATTATTATTGCCTACATATATAAAACGTGTAGGATTCTTTTAAAATGAATGCAGACAATACCCATATAGGCCATAACCATACACCAGTTACCTGCAGTCAACTTCAAAAATTTAGAGTAAATATTTCTGGTAATAAATATTTAAATTCCTTTAAAATGTGAAGAGTGAATTATTATATTCAGTAATAACCAGTTGGCAATTGGTGGGAAGGGGTAGAGAAAAATGGGGATGCCATCGACATTTTTTCATTGCCATAATTCATCCTCTTATAATATTCAAAATATTTTATCTCTTATATACGTAGTTTTTAAAACTATATTTTAATTTTTAATGTACTATAACAATTATATTATATTTAATTGATTTGCAGTATATTTATTTCAATTAGTCAAATTTGAAATACAATAGCAACAATTAAACTGAAGAATCCAGTTAATTCCAGTTTTACTTATATGGTTTTGATTTATTTAATAGGATGCAATACACATACGATTTTCAGCGGTAAAAACATGTTTACATAAAGTTGTCAAAATGGATTCTTATTAGAAGGACGTCATACCTATACATTTTTTATTAAAAACTTGCATTAACACTTTTCATTTTTATCAACTTACAAACATGTTAGAAATACGAAATAAAAACAAATTATAGCTAATATATTAATTTTGTCATAGTTATTAAAAAAAAATCGATTTTATAAAATTTATATAAAAATATTTGTAAAAATATTCACATATTAAAAATCGGCTACATAGGGTGTTAGATAATTATGTTTTCTATAATTTATTTTCTATTAATCTTTCTACAATATTCTCAAGTCGAAAAAAACGAAAAATGCATACACATGTTTTTTTTAAACAAATATCGTGATTACACAATAACAATGAATTATAATTACACAAGGCCATTTTTAAATTGTTAGACTTTTATTTTTCTAATAATACCTTAATAGCAATAAATGCTTATACAGAATCCGTTAAAAATTCTGTACGTACAACGAACTCTTAAGTGATTTTAGAGTTCATTTATCTATTATTAACTCGATAAAGTATAACATTTTAAAGTAAGCTAAATTTGGTATTATAAATTTATTATTTAAAAAAAAATTTGATAAAGTTTAAAAATGTGAATTAAAAAAAAAAAATAAAAACTAAAACTAAAATAATTAACTTTTTAAAACTACGATAATTTTTCTTTAAATTAATAAATCAAAAATCGAAAAGAGATATCTTTAAAATGTTGTCCTTAAATCCTTTATTGATTTGATAATATGTGTTTTTATTTTAAAATTAGTATAATTACTTTAAGAGAATATCAGCATGGCCATTTTTAATGGGTTTTATAGAAAATTTTTAGAAAAATTTAAGAAAAATTAAAATTTAACCTTTGAAAAATTTGTATATACATTTGTAAAATGACTAATAATTGGTCTTATTACTATATAATTGTTTATTATGGTTGTTTTCTTATGAAATAATAAAATTTTATAGAAAATATTACTTTTGCGAATTTCTTATTTATAATAACAACTTACACGTATCTTAGAAACATGAAACAAAAAACTAATGATAAAAAACAAAATTATCTCTACGGAGCCATTATTTGATATGTGTATTTAAACATGTTTTTTGAGTTGTTAAAAACTCAACATTTAAAATTTTTTTTAATAACTATAACTCTTGAAAAAATTAAAATATCGTAAAAAATCTCCGTAAAGTACTAGATAATATTGTTATCTATAATTTGTTTTTTGTTTCATATTTTTAAGATGTTTGTAAGTTGTTAAAAATGAGAAATGCTAACATGAGTTTTTTTTTATTGAAAATTGTTTGCGCTGACATTCTCTTTAGAACCCATTTAAACAGTTTTGCATATACGCCTATATGTTAAAAAAAATACTGTGATTACATAACAATGAAAATTTGGTATTGACACGTGATTACTTTTAAAATGTATTTAAATACTTTGTAAATTGTTATAATTTTATGTTTCTAAAAAGTCTTAAAAATTGCCTATACACAACCCCTTAAAAACGAGTGTGTAATATCCTCTCAAATTACTGTTAAATTAATATGATGATCTTATACGTATCTATATTAAACTAAAACAGTTTTTACCCAACAAATATTATTTATTAAAATTGTTTTATTAAAGGATAGATATTTAAACGTAGAAATGTTAAATATGAAAAATTTCATTCAATATAAATGATTTTGATGAGCACGGTGTAATAACTCACTATTATGTGTGTATAAAAAAAGTCAATTAAATATTGTTTAGTAAATTATTAGCAATAGGTACCCACTGTATTACCATGTGAGAACGAATTATTAAGATTTTTCAAATAGGTTCATTACATTGTCAAATTTTAGAACCTAAAATTACCACTTTTTGATAAAAATAAAATCGTAAGATCTATAAAATTGTTATAAAAAACGTTGCACATTTTATAACATTAATTCTCGGTATACATTACTGGTATATAACCATAATGGATTTGTACGAAAATGTGTTTTTGCATTTTTATACAATTCTACGGTAGTTTTCCTTTACAAAAATTGAAAAAGTATCTCTTTAAACAGTGGCGTAATGAGGCGTTATGAGGAGGGACAGACAATTTTTGATGTACGAGTATGTAGTCATTGAGACAACGTCACCCACCCTTAACCAAATATATTTCTACATTTTTTTTTAAATATATGTACACATGTAATAAAAAATGTATATATGACACACTGTGGCAGGAAAGTCATCGCACAGCTGACTCACATCTTCAATCGATGCATTCGTCTAGAGTACTTTTTGAAAGCGTGGAAAACGGCAACCATGATTATGATTCGAAAACCAGGAAAAGACACCAAGCAACCCATCAACCATAGGTCAATTTCATTGCTATACACAATGTCCAAAGTTTTCGAGTCCCTTTTTCTAGATTGCCTTAAGTTATAGACCATGCCTCGGCCAGTTCAATTTGGATTTAGAGTTCAACACAGAACCACGACTCATTGAAAATATCATCAATAATTGAACAGGAGACAATAAATAGCAGACGATCTACTAGACATCGAGAAGGCCTTTGATACAGTCTGGCACGACGGCCTCATATTTAAGTTGATCCAAGCAGGAGTTCCTTCCTAGCTCACCAACAATATCAGAACATTTCTAGACGACAGATCCTTCCAAATTAAAATTAGAAACAAAAATTTACAAGAGATTTATAACTTAAAAAAGTTACAAAGTTCCAGCCTTTTATCTCGACTCTCCTCGATCTCACCATCGACATACCTCACCATCCGAAAATCATGGCTGCCTTTTTCACCAATGACACTCTGATCTACACAACAAGCCCTACAAACAACTATTCTGCCAAAAGCTGCAAGAACATCTCGACCTACTAGAACCCGGGTTTAAAGAATGGAAAATCATAATCTACGCATAAAAACCTCAAACAATTATGTTCTCAAACAAGTCAACTCTAGATACACCAGCAATCCACATACAGGAACAGCAGATCAAATGGTCCTACTCAGTGAAGTACCTTGTAATGCACATCGACAGATAAATGAAATTTTCCAGACAAGTAAATCATGCAGCCAACAAAGCCATGGCAGCCAAATTCATGCTACACCCGGATATCAACGTAAAAAACCTTCTGTCGATCAACACAAAGCACCAAATCTACAAGATTTACATTAGACCAATCCTGATATATGCAGCCACAGCATGGACAGCTAACATATCGAAACACCAAATAGACAACCCTGGAAAGAATCCAAACCACAATCCTCAGGATTCCATCACAGGATGCTCACTGTTCGTGAGCAACTTGGTCATCTTTAACGAGATGCCAAAAACGTTGTAAAGAAACTCAAACACTCATACCACGAACACCTAGCTGGTATACACAATCTGCCTGCACTAAAATAACTTCATAGAAACCCACTAAACTTTTCATAAGCTCCAAGAAAACCACGACAATTACCAAAAACATGAACTTAAAACCAGAACAATTTACACATCAACAAAACTAGACAATTACATTTTAAGAGTATTTTTACAAATATAGAGGTAATAACAAAATAAAAAAAATAATTGTCATGGTTTGGTAGTTAGGTACCTATTTTTTAAAATAATATCACACCAAAGCTTCGCTCAGAATCATTTTTATCGAATGCAATGTTTTATCTTTGTTTTAAAATTAAAAATAATAATACACTATTCTGTTTTGAGAACCGAAGTGACAATATAAAAAAATCCGGTAAAAATGATAAATCATTTTATTCGATAAAACGGGTTTGAACGAAGCTTTCTGTGTATGTAGCATGAATATTATTATAAGCATTTATAAAACTAATAAAAAATACGGCTTCATTATACATATAATACTATAGAAAGTAAATATTTGGTGTCAATTTCAGGTTTCTGGCATTAAAATTTTTCAATTTATATTAATTTTCTGCCTTTTTTGGTACCTAGTTAAAAACATTGTTTATTGCTTATAATATAGTCAGTTACTATGACTAGTTTATTTGTTATTTTATAATTTACAATAACTCTTGATAATTCCCTTATAAAAGGTAGTTTTTCGTTACGCTTATGAAAACTACTTAGAAAATAAAAAAATGACGTCTATAAAGTACTAGTTTTTAATTTGTAATGCATTGATCAATCAATGCTAAAAGAGCAAAATTTGGATTTCTATTATTATTTTCTAAAAATTAAAACTGTCTATACTTTAGTTACAACAATAATAATAAACAAAAAAAAAAAAAGTTCTGGGGAGATCTATCCCTATAATCCCCTGATAATTACGCCACTGTAAGTAAGTACCTATATTAACATGATCCGTTTACAACCGTAAAATGGGTGCATATCAAACATTTGGAACACTCTATCGATTATAATTTTTGTGCACAGACATAAAAACAATATTTAAAATAAAAATATCATATTGTAAAACCAATTACTTAAAATAAAAACTACTTACATACGTTTCAATGTTTGTGACCATTAAAATTTGTATCATTATATATTATACTATTAGGTAAAAAATAGTATGCAAAACAATGTTGTGGTATCGAGTAAAATGATTTAACGCACGAGATTAATTGTATAAAATATATAATAATATTGTATTGTATTATATAAGAAACTAATGTAAGAACAGTCCTTTGCCAATACATTTAAATGAAGGACACTCTCCCGGAGAACCGAATCTTATCTTTCTGAGAGTTTAAGACGAAACTATTTTATTAAGAACAAAGTGGTAAAAAAAAACATTTGTCAAAAGTTAAAAAAAAGTTTTCTTATTTTATTTGGTGCCAATATTAATGATTTCTGATCATTCTGAAATCCACATAAAACTTAAAGTGGTAAGTATAACGTGGTTATTTTTTTTTTTAACAAATGTCGAGATTACACAATAAAAGGCGGAACTTAACACGGGAATATTTTTAAACTACTTTTAAAATATATTAAAATATTTTTAAATTGTTGGATTTTTCTTAAAATTTCATAAAAATAGCCTTCGTAAAACCCGTTAAAAAACGGGTGTGTGGCGTCCTCTTAAGATTGAAAAATCAGTTAAAATTATTTAATTATAATATACATACCATGCATAGGTACTTATTCATTTTATATATTTTATACGTTTTATGCATTTTTTTTTTTTTTTATGTACATTAAGTAGGTATATTATAATATAATTGTACATTACATTATTTCAGTTCGCATTAAATTGACATCATATTTCACATTTTATTATTTTATATACCTACATTAGAATACAATTACTGTAAATCGTAGTATAGGTACCTATTATTATAATATTTAATTCTATAGTGGTATTATGTACGTACGCGTTATGCAAATATTTTTTAAATTGTTGTTACGTCGTAATACTACGTAGGTACCTATAGGTAAGTATAAAAAATTTGTACATTTTTCACCGTACAATATCATGTGATATATTTTAAAATGAATAATGGACAGACATCATTGAAATGTTGTATGAAAATGATAAATATTTTAATTTTACATTCAAACGCCCAAACAATATCTATAAAATGCGTCCAAACAGCCACGTCCAGTTGTCCCATATAGACCGAAAAGAAACGTCAGACCTTCCATGAGTTATTATGGAAAAATGTCCAATATACAGTACTATGATATAGCATAGCTCTTTTTTTTTTTTTTTTTTACACGATTTGCGTGTTTTTTTACATCATATGTTACGCCTATATTACATACTAGAAGGCGATTATCCAAAAAATAAACGTTATCTCCGGCTCTTAATAATTATTATCAGTTTTTAATATCACGCTGGCGTTTATGAATCGACTTTGTTCACCGTGAAAATCGCTATGCAACTCTAAAATCTGTACTTTTCCGGGGCATTGACTCGGCGGCGTCCGGCTTTAGTAATTTATAACGTAACGTCCTATGTTTATAAATAAAATACGTTGACCTGCGCGTATTCAATACGAATAGATATTAGGTATGTGGGTGAATTTAACGATATTTCGTTTTAGGTATATATCATATTAAATAATATATAATATATTATATTTTAGTACGATAAGAATATTATATCATAATGTATTATTATATGGTTGTGTCTATTGACAACGACTATGTAATATGCGAAAAACTCATTTTACGATCAAATTCATCTCAAATTTTATGATTACTAAAACTTTACTAGACATTTTATAGTATACATTATACACATTGGTAAATATATATATACAGGGGGTGAACCGGGGCACTTTCCTAGGGCGCCATTATGATGGGGCGGAAAATGTGAAAATATTTAAACTTTTTTCGGTCCCGCTTTTGGAAGTGGGGTCCACTTAATTTTTAATAGAAATTGATGAATGACCTTTTTTTTTTTTTTTTGCTTATTAAAATTTAAAAAGGGGCGCTACAATTATTTTTACCCCGAGCGACAAATTCTCTAGATCCGGCACTGTATATATATGTTACAATATATACAATATATATATATAATATGTTATATATATTACAATTTTATTTCCGTATCAATGATATTTAATAATTTTAAGAAACACTCGAAACCCAGCTATTTATCGGTAGGTAATAGTATCGTAATAAGGAATTAAAATATATTGCTAAACACTACTCAGTACCTAGTATAACAATATTATATAATGAGCTTGTTATAAATTTTATTTAAAAAATGTTTTTCAAGATTTAATCACTTTTGAGCTTTGTACCTTTCATTTTACGAAACTTTATTGTAACGTAAAGTAATATTTATATATCTATAAGTCAACAATAAAGCGCAAAGAGATCATAAGAACATGAGCATTTTATCTTTATTAACGAGGCTGATTAATTGGTTTATGTTAATTTCGGTAATAAAATCTAGTTAGTTTTACTTTTAATAAGTGCTATTTCATTATTCCCATAACTCATTTTTATGGAATGATTGCTCGTGTTTTTAAGTATAGAGTAAGGAAGTGCCTATTAAAAATGTTATCAATTTAATTCTAACAAGTCATAAATAACAATAAACCTATTCAATTTTTAAAAAAAATATTATATACCTACTCTGTATTGTGAAAGGGATTGAAAACTTGATTTTAAATTGTTTTAATGTATCTATTTAAACAATATTATATACACATATACCTATGCCTCATATATTTGTTGCAAAAAATACGTTTTTGTGATACATGGATTGTGGTTTTCAGAATAATTAACATAGATTATAGGTATTTCCATCGTTACAAAATTAAACAGATTTTTATTCGTTTTTTTTTTGAATAACTATATATTGTTATACATTTGATATATATATATATATAGGTCATTTAGAGGACGCTATACGTCATGCGTTTTAACGGCATCAAAACACGTTCTCGTTTTTTAAGTACAACTTCTCTTCCAGTTATTATAGAACTAAAATTTAAACAGACTATAATAAATGAAAAATTTACTATAGATGATGATGGAATTTTTTTAGTTAAAATGATTTTTAAATTCAAAAATTTGGAAATTTTGCCGTTTTTAATCACAAATTTTAGATATATTTATCAAACAAAAACTCTATGCTTAGTCTTAGTTTAAGTTCTCATTTTTTATTTAATATAATTATTTATTTTTTATGAACATTTTTGATCAAATTGTGATCAGAAAGCTACAAGTAGTTTATGAAAAAATGTCGTGATTACACAATAATAAAAATGGTACAGAGTACAACAGAATATTTTCAGATTACTTTTAAAATTTATTTTAACATTTTTAATTGTTAAATTTTCATTATTCGAAACATTTAAGATGCTCATAGCAGGTCAATGATTGCTGCACAAATGTTCAAATTCGGGCACATATCAGTATAAAAGTAGCACAAACGAAAGCCTTAGGTTCGGTTTAAAAATTTGGAGGTGGGGGTGCCAGGTAAATGCACTTCATTAAACATTTGTTTACACCGTACCCTTTGAAGATTGATGGTGTAGCGTTCTCTTAAAAGAATCAACATTTTACAATTTTCAATGTCATATTAAATAGATACAATATTAACATTGAACAGAAATATAATAATAGCTAATATCTAATAATTATTATTATTGAAGATATAAAAATTATTATCGTATGACCATTCTAGTCTTCACGATCTATAAATACAAAATCATTTTAGGACTCATTTTTAAATGTGTGACGTCCTGTTAATATATTAATCTACACTCAGAAACTATTAATATTTAATATAGTTTTAGTCGCTATATTATTCCAATTGATAACGGATAAATAATATAACGGATCACAATATTATTATTCCTATGCAGTATAGTTTTTTAAGCCTCTCACGGATATTATGTATGTCCCATTTCAATTAAAAAAAATAACAAAAAACTATTTTTCTCATCATTATTTAATTTTACTATAATCTTTTATTTATAAAAGTATTTTAATCCTTTTATATTGCACTATATCGAGTAAATATTTGTATACCTAACTTAAGATTGTTTTCTATACGTTTTAAAGTCATATATATGTGTATCCAAAATCTCTTGGTCAAATGATACCTATACGGTTTGAGTGTTTTGTTGTTATACTTTTAAACTAATTTTCACGTGAATATTTAATAATTCAATAACGTCCTATCACTAGATACGGTTATCCAAGATGTTTTGTATAGGTACCACATAAATATCAAAAAATAATAATATAGTCCTCGAAGTTTAAACATTTTAATATTAATATTATTATAATTAGTTATGTTAGTTACGACTAACTGTATATCCTGCAATTATTAAATTATATAGGATCCCCGACACGGATAAACATATACCGACTTTCTAATATAAAGATAAAATAAACTAATGAATGGGTAAGGTCTTAGATTAAAATAATTTGTACAACTTTCTAAAAAAAAAAAAAAATAATACATTTTACACGACGATACCTTCAAAACTATTATATTTATACTATAAATATGTCATCGGATAGACGTTTATTTTAACTTCTTATAGACCCAGGCACGTAACCAGGATATATTCTATATGGGGGCTACATTTTTATTGGACCCTTTTAGAAAAAAAAATAAATTTGGTCAGTGGGGGATGGAAGTAGTCCACTCGTGATACTATTCATATAGGATACTGGTAGATAATATGTTAAATTTAGAAACAATTTTTTCAAATAAAAAAATGTGTAAAATATTTATGAAAAATATGTAATATACTTGTATATTACATAATATTACATATTAATAATATTACAATAATAAAATAAATACTTAGGGAAAATTTTAAATTTTCAAACTCCTACTTTTCGAAAGTACGAGGAGATTATTAATTCTATTGCCTTCCTGGTTTAGTTTTTCCTTACGTTTATGTAATAATTTGATCACAGGTGGGCACAAGAGTGTAGTACTATTGCTGTACCTAAAACTTTTCTCGATTTGAATATAATGAATACGTGCTTAATAAATAATTAAATTTATTTTAAATTTGTTTTTAAAATATTTTTCGTGTGCTTTTATTTAAAAAAAAAACCACAATATTCAAGGTTTTCTCATATTTCTCCCATCGACAAGCTTCAAAAATTCTTTACAGTTATTTTTTAAAATTAATCATAGACTTTGATGATATATTTTTAAGTATATAAACGTACAATTTCTGATCATTCCTATATTTATGTTACATTATGATGAAAAAAAATAGGCTGCTTGCTAGGTATATATGTAGTATGTAGTATATACCTATTAAAGGACTAGTTAGAATTTTCACTGAATCCGATGCAAAATCCTGTACAAACCAGTATGACTGGAAAAATAAAAATAATTGGAAATAAACATTACTGTAAAACCACATCATTCAGAATTAAAAAAGTTACATATTGCTAATAAGCAGTGTTGGGGTTTGATAACTAAAAATTTATCTAGATAAAGATAAAAGATAAACTCATTTTTATCTAGATATTATAAAAAAGATAATTTTTAAATTTCAAAAAAATTTTTGCTAATATTTTCAAGAGGTTAAAAATTATGTGTATAATATTAATAGTACATAGGTACATAAAAATATAAGAATTGTACGAGACTGATAGCTGATAAAATAAATTGTTTACTTTTGAAAGCTCTAAATCAAATAGTTTTTCAAGGTTGGTTAAAATTTAAAATGTTAATGGTTTACAATACAATAAATGAATTGATTTAATTAGTTTTAATCTCAAAGAAATGATGGTAGGGGCAACATTTAAATTTTCAATGTTTTTATTCCCAAAAGTATACCTACTATGTAACCACGTAGGTACATTTTATACAATTATCTTGAAAAACTCGTTTGCACCACTGACCACAGTCGTTTTAGTCACGTTATTGATGATAAACAAAAATATAATGAAAATTATAGACACAAGTGTACACACTACACATTACACTTTAACACACATTCTTTTTACATATAAATGCATACATTTTGAGTAACAGAGTAGTGATATATTATCGTCAAAAAAGCAATACTTTTGTATATTAATTATAAATTTATCTAAAAAAATTATCTAGTTAAATTTACTTAGATTGGTGAAATTTTTATCTAAGATAATAATTTTCAGATAACTTACAGTTATTTATCTAGGTAATATAAAAGATAAGTAAATAATTATCTAGATAAGTCCCAACACTGGTAATAAGTTATTATTATTAACTAATTCAACTTATTATGACTAATTACTAATAAGTAATATAATATATTTATAATGTTTATTTTTGATGTAAGTAAGTGTAGGTTAACTACATAATATACACAACTTCTATAAGTAATGTAAATGGCTTAAGAGGTAGCTTTACACCAGATTTTTAAGGAATTTTGTTTAGGCATTTTTTATAACATTAAAAAAAAAATAAAAATTCAACAATTTGTCATGTGTCAGTACTATTTTTTATTGTTGTATCACGATATTTATTAAAAATCACGTTCACGCACTAAAACTACAACTTTTCTCTGCAAAATACGAAAGATGAGAATATTTAATGTGCTCGAGCGTGGAGTTTTTTCAATATATTTTTTTGAAAGCTTAAAATCCGTGATTGAAAATCGTGAAATTTTAACATTTCAAAACTTAAAAAAAGACATGAACAAAATTGTTGATCTAAAAACTTACCAACCTACGGAATAGATAGTATTCTCATTTTTCATATTTTCAATACATTTTGACTCTGCGATTACTCTAAAAGAGAAGATGAAGTTATAGATCGTGAACGTATTTTAACACTGCTAAAATGGGTGTGTAGCATCCTTTTAAAAAACTGAGGAGGCCAACTCGTGACTACTGATTTTTCTAAAGGGGCCCCCTCAAGCCTCTCTCGAGGCCACTTGCCTGTATAGACCTCCTATAATACAGAGACTATATAGTCAATGTTATAGTGCATAGTAGCCTATATAGAATTAGCATATAATGTACTGATCACGATCAAGAAGAATAATGTCATAGATCATTGTCTACCAGGAAGACGTTCTTTATAAGATATAATACGTATTCCACTTAGTACAGAGTATATTTATGAGTGAGTGAACTTTAATTAGACATTAACACCAAAAATTCGTTAACGTTTACGTTCAATTTTTGTATAATAAACTTAATAGAAAGAATAAGTAAAAAATATAGGTAACTAAGTAAAGGATATTTTGATGATTCTATTGGGAACGTCCAAATTAGCTCTCATTATAAAACAACAACACAAAAATCTACTTAAAAGCTAAAAAGACTTAAAAACTGTGGGACTTTGGATTTTTAATTTTGAAAAAAGTTTTGAACTCTATGATTTAATTACTAGGGATCGATCAATGTGATTTAAGAACACATTTTTTTGATAATGTTTTTTATTATTAAAAAAGTTTGGAAAGCACACTCAACGAGCGTGCTATTTTTCGGTTTCTAAACATATGTTTTAAAGAATAATCTAAAAGTATTTTAAAATAAAGCGAATAATTTCTATCTAGTAGGTATAATATCTCCCTAATATTATTTCAAATAAACTCAATATCAAATAATCGTGGATCTATGCTTGACCTTATTCTTTCAAACTCTTCCTCTCATTTTATATCTCAAAACAGTGATGCTATTGTCCCTATAGCCAATTATCACCCACTTGTAAATATCTGTTATACTCAATTATATACTCCTCCTTCCCTATCGTATAATGAATTATCCTATGACTGGTCTAATGGCAATTACAATGCTATCTTACCATATCTTGGCTCTATAGATTGGTCCAATTTTTTAAAAATTAGAAACGATATCTCCATTCTCATTGAAGAATTTTACGCCCAACATTACTTTGTTATAAACACATTTATTCCTAAAAAAATCTAATTTTAAATTAATGTATACTTGTTAATTTTTTAAAAATTTAATTAATTTAATAAAATTGAAAACAACCTATCACTATATTTTCAAAAAGTCTAATTCTCACAGTGATAATTTAAAATTTTCTTTAACTCGTTCTGATTGTAAAGCTCTTAGTAAATTTAATTATTTTCACTATTTAAATAATATTCAACATTCCCTAAAATCTCAACCCAAAAATTTTTGGTCTTTCATAAAAAACCTAAATTCATCATCTGGCTTACCAAATTCCATGTATTTCAATTAAGAAACAGCCGAAAATGGACAAGAAATTGTTAACTATTTAATCATTATTTTTCTTTCGTATATAAAAATGCTATTATCCCGATTAATATGACTACACCAAGAATAATAGAGTCTAATGATTCTATAAACAAACTTCATATAGAACTCATAGAAATTTTCAATGAGCTAAATATTCTTAGTTATAAAAATGCTATAGGTCCTGATGGATTATCTCCTTTATTCCTATTTAATTGCAGATTTATATTCTCCCCACCAATTACATATATTTTCAATACTTCTCTATTAAACGGATGTTTCCCATCCCGTCGGAAATCCACCTACATCAATTCCATACATAAAAAAAGAAATAAATCATTAGTTTCAAATTATCGTCCCATTTCATTAATCTCTATTCTCCCAAAAATATTTTCAAAAATTATTAATCATAAACTTACTCCCATCTTTAGAAATATTTTAGTACCACATCAACATGGGTTTCGTAATAATAAATCTTCGGTAACTAACCTAATAACGATCAAACATTATATAGGTACTTAATTCTTTCTATAAAGGTCAACAAACTGATGTCATCTACACCCACTTTGAAAATGTCTTCGATAATGTCAACCATGAACTATTAATTCATAAGCTCCATAAAATTGGTTTTTCCGATGCTCTTTTGTCTTGGATTAATTCATTTTTATGCCAACGAACTCAATTTGTTAAGTATAAAAGCTTTATATCAATTCCTATAAAGGTAACTTCCGGAGTTCCTCAGAGTTCTTTCATCTTTCTCCTCGGATTTTTATTTATTTATTAATGATATGGTGTCTTCCATCACTAATTCTAATATTCTTTTATTTGCCGATAATGCAAAAATGTATAAATCAATTTCATCCCCAGATGATTACTTACTCCTACATAAAGATTTAATTAAATTTAATGAATGGTGCATCTCAAATGGCCTTTCACTTAACATTGATAAATGCCAAATTATAACTTATTTTACAAAGCATAAACCATTTAATTTTAATTATTCTATTTCAGACACTAATATAGTTCGTGCATATGTGATAAAACACTTAGGCATAAAATTTGACACAAAACTATTATTATACACGTACATATTAGCTATTAAAAATAAAGCCTTATCTATATTTGGTATGATAAAACGAAACTGTTCCGAATTCTATGATTCACTCACTCTCAAATGTCTATATACCTCACTTATCCATTCAACTTTTGAATATGCTCCTTTAATTTGAGAAACTAATAGCATTGGCCATAGTGATCAACTTGAAAAAGTACAGAATAAAGTCCTTCGATTCATATGCTTTAAATTAAATATACCAAAAACCCCCTACAGTGGATACAAAAATATTTAAAAAATTTTAAACTTAGAATCTCTAAAAACACACATAAATATTACCTATAGCACTTTTCTTTTTAAATTAATAAATAACAAGACTGATGATTCATTTTTACTTAACCAGATACATTTTAAAATTAATACTCATTCCTTTCGCAATAGAAATTTATTTTATATACCACATTTCTCTCAAAGGTACATATTAAAATGACCCCTTTAATATTTTGGTATCTTCTGGAAACAATCAAGTTCTTAATAAATTATTCAAGTGATCATTATACTAATATACACAAATTGTTATTTTTACTTTCTTAATATATATATAATATATATATTCTTTTGTATCATATAATTTTTACTTTTTCTCACACATTTTAGGTTAATATCAATGTAATTAATAATCTGTACAATTGTATTACTTTAAAATTTGTTATCTTTGAGTATTATTATGTTATTAGTGTTATCAATATTACTATACAGTAAATTTTTACATTGTCCGTTTAATTTATAAATAAATAAATATAGAGTGACCATATTTGGAAAATTAAAAAACAGGCCAACAATAAAAAAAAAAAGAAAATGAATATCTCCATCGTTTACTACCAAAATATCATAAATCGGTTTGAAAATGGTTTGATAAAAAAAAAAAGGTAAAAAAATGTTTACCAATATTTTTGGTAAATTATCAAGAAACGGGACCCCACTTTCAAAATTGGACAATCTCACAAAAAACGGGACGTATGTACCCTACTTTAGTAACAAAAAAAAAAACATGTCTACGCAGAATGACAATAATTCGTTTCACAGTGGCTTAAGAATAAAAACACATATTATATAATCAAACGTTAACATCATTTTGGAGGGAACCAGCCATTTAAAAAAGAAAATGATTTTTGAATGTAAGATTGTATACTAAATATTTAGTTCATTGAAAAAATGATGTGACATTCCCTCCAAAATTTTGTCAACTTTCAATTTTATTAGGTTTTTTTGCTATTAAACCACTAAAAAATGAGTAATCGTAATTTTGCATAGACATGTTTTTTTAAACCAATATCGTAATTACACAACAATAAAAAATGGTATGACACATGACTATTTTAAAATTAATTAAAAAATATATTCAAATTATTAGATTTTCATTTTTCTTAAAATTTCATAAATATTGGCTATACAAAACCCCTTAAAAATTCAGTTTTGTTTAATATATTATTATATATATATATATATATTTCTGAATGTATGAACAAATGTCATAGGCGACAATAAATTGTTTAAACTTATTGGTGGATATTATTTTCATATAGATATACTCAATATTAACACTTCACTGCAATATTTATCTAAATCAAACTAAATCGACAAAAATCAACAAATATATAATTATGTACTAACTACTAGTAACTACAAACAGACAGGTGGACGGACACAACGGGAATATATAAGGTATCTAAACTTACGTTTAGAAACATGAACTACGTTTTATAAACATAGCCCATATTTCAGTTTTTGATGTTAAAATACCTTGATTGATCCTTTGAAGATAGGCTGATAAATTAAAATTTATTTCTAAATTTAAAACCAGATTTCCAAAGTTCCATAATTTTATCTAGTATATTTAGTTAGATTTTAAACAAACGTCGTGATCAGACAACAATAAAAAATGGTACTGACTACTAACCACTGGACTATTTTAAAACTGCATTTAAAACATATTTTACAATTTTTTAATTTTAATTTTGCTTAAAATGATATAAAAATTGCCTATACATAACCCCTTAAAAAGTGCAGGCTGTGTTGTGTGATGATTGGTAAACGAATTTTGCACCCGTCAGGAAGGAAAATGGATTTTCTGTCACATTATCTAATATTGCAAATTAAATACGTTTTAGGTGTACTTCTTTTGAAAGAGGTGTGCTTACGAGGGTGATGAGGGCGTCATACCCCATGGTTTTTTTTCTAAGCGATTCATAGTCAAATGTACACAAATGACCTTTTTCTTTATAGCAATTTATCATTTTTCGGGAAAATATTCACACCCTAATTTAAAAATTTCGAGCACGCCATTGCTTTCGGTTGATATCCACACGTATCGTTAAGTACTGTTAACCCAAACGTCAGGGCGTATAACGAAGTAATTTTTTTTTGGGTGTGCAGTGTGCCTAATTTGGTCGACTGATTAAACATTTTTTTGTAATAGGCAAAAAAAAAAAAGGCATCAACTTCTTTCTGTTTTCTGACTCGAATACTGATTTCAGGAACTAGGTAAAGCTCTTAACGATTTAACCGACTTACAATCGATTTGGCCAACTGAAGCAACTTTAGCGGGAAGTCCCCCCCTCCCAACGCTAGTTTCGGTCCTGGCAAATGTATTTCATTTTTGGTCTTTATATTTAGGTAAACGTGTTTCACTCATATCCTGTACGTAACATTACTTCATTGACGTAGCAAGCGAGGGATATGTTGAATTTATGAAGCGACTGAATTGAGCTATAGTGCCAGACTGCCATAGATGTGAAATTACCGACTTATGATTATATTTTTAGGAATATTTAGAGGAGCTAATTCGTCCATTTTTATTTTTTCTATTATTATTATTACATTTTACGGCAAGAGATCGCCAATTGGATATATTCCATCGGAGACCGAATATTTTTATAGCACTCTATGAGACAACGCGGCAGCCAACTCTCAGTGCGTTTATAAATTATAGTAAAAGCAAAGTATGCCGGATGGTTTGTTTATTTGTTAAGATTTTTTTTTTTAGGAAAATATTTCGCAAAATATAGGTAAGTATATGGCTCTCCACCCGTCATAAACCCGAAATTTGGCAATCGGCAACGCCACCGGTTTTGCACACCTATATCCTTCTTTTGGCTCGGGTTGAGGTCGGTCTATTTTCGTAGTGGCGTCTGTAGCGAGGAAAGCGAAACTGAATGCTAAAACTGGCCACATTTTTCACGAACGATATACCGCAAAACCCACGCGACCGCTTTTATAATAAACGTTTATATATATATAACGTTTACAGATATATGCTTGTGTGTTTTGCATTTCGTATTGTATTTATAAAATATGGTGAGAAACGCTAGTCAATCACATATTATAAAAATATTGGTATGATATCATATAGGTACCAGTGTTGGGTAAGTTACTTTTAAAAAATAACCAAGATACGTTACTAGTTACAATATTAAAAGATAACATTTTCGTTATCTAAATACAAAAATAATAGCGTTACATTCGTTTTTTAATTCAAAAGTAACTAGTTACAATAAATACGTTACTTTAAACATTTTTAAATATGTAAAAATGAAAATAATAAAATAATTATTTTGAATTAAAAAAATGCAATATCATGCCTACTCCTACTTGTTATATGAAATCATACAATGGTTAAAATATCTATTTTTTTCAGATGTGATATGAGCCATCGGAAACTGTATAGACGAATTTATTAATTAGAATGATTTTTATTTCTTATTTAT
Source organism: Pemphigus obesinymphae (assembly GCA_025469235.1). Taxonomy (NCBI): domain Eukaryota; kingdom Metazoa; phylum Arthropoda; class Insecta; order Hemiptera; family Aphididae; genus Pemphigus; species Pemphigus obesinymphae. Next base: position 3,210 of record JAIPRL010007856.1, on the reverse strand, counting down.
AGATATGTAAAGCGTTATTTTTCAAAGTTACTTACAGATAACCAACGTAGTTACTCTTACGTTACTACAAAAATTTTAATTGTGAAGTTACTATAACGTTACTCAAAAAAGTAACTACATTACAGTAACGAGTAACGTCCGTTACGTTACTAGTCAACACTGATAAGTACGCACCTTAGGTACTCATAACTACCATTTACCAACGATTCTCTAACCATAAATGCGAAAATTTCACTTTCTTCGGAAATCGAAATAAAATGTAGGTAGATACCTAAATATTATTCTAATTAAAATTTTTCCTCCAGTAAAAATCCAATCATACGTAAGTCAGTTTCACTCGGTTTGTATATAAATAAATATACATTCATTCGAATATGTAGGAATAAAAGTCTACATATACCTATTTATTATACTATATGTGGTATGTAGGTGCCTTTTTTACAATGTTCCTATTGTGTAAATTATAACTGCATCGTATATAGATTATCCCGATAGACTTATATCGATGTAGAGTTCATGGTTATCATCTATGAGTATGCGATTTATATTCCGAAGACGCATATATTAACAAAATATATGGATCGTTTTAGTTATCACTAATTTGTGTTACATATTATAATATAAAATATTTAAAATATGCAATAATTGCTTATTGTTATTAATTAATTATGATTTGCGTATTTATCAAGGTCAGGGTTTAGTCCGTGATCTATATGTATTTTAGTATAGGTATAATATACAGTACAGACTGGGATATTTTCTGGATTTTCTGGAGATTATGTGGTAGACATTTGTACACTCGAAACTTTGATGTTATTTGGCCTTAAACATTATGATAATCATAATATTTATATATCTATCAATGACTCATTTAAGGGGGACTGATATCGAGGAGCAAGTTTCTATCTTATATAATCTATCAATACATTCATTTATATTAAAATATAATTAAAATATTCTATAAGTATATCTATAGGTACCATCCATGAAAATTTTATCTCGGAAAATGAGTACACACTTAACAATTTATTGAATCAAGTCTTGATAAAAAAATAAATATCGTAAGACCACTAGTTTTATCGCTCTGTTCAGAATTTAAAATATTTTCAAGATATATAATAAAATAGAAATATATTTATGGACTGTATACCTATAACTATTAACTATATATATATAGGTAAACATACACATTTAAAATAGATAACTTCAGATTTTTTAAAAATATTCTACCCATTTTTACCATTTTTCTTCACAATATGATCCTCTAAAATTAACCTTTAAAAAACCTAAATATCGATTTTTGAGGTTAATTTTTAAGTGAAAAACTTAAAATTTATATGGTGCACGTGGCCATCTACTTTTTTGTATTATTTATTAGATTTTTTTAAATGCTCCCTTATTATCTCTACCTGTATAATATTAATATTTCATAGGTATACAATATTATAATGCATGATTTTCATGTGCGTAGACGAAAAATATGAAATAAATTCAGGGGAATCTATTAACCTTTTCTATGATTATTTTATGTATATTTTAGATTTTGAGTATAGTGAGGATTGTAAATATTACTTAAACTTATTGGTTTTATAATAATGTGTTTTATTATTATTAATATTATTTTTATTTCCATATACTTTTACGGATAGGAGGAGTCGAGGAATTTTTGGCTAAAGTGCATTTAGATAGAAAATTTGTTCTAGTTGGTACTTTAAACAGGTCAATTTTCAATTTACCCAATTTCTCATAATATTCTTGAGGTACCGCGTCAAGAACATTTCGAACATTATTTCTAGTTTATTAAATATTAATTGTATATGTAATTATTAAAATTTTTGAATAGTTAATCCACTATTAATACAATAAAAAATGAAAAAAGATATTCATGATACTACAAGGAAGTTCTAGTGAATACAAAAATGCCTTAAAATTTAATATCGGAATAAACATCATATTAATCTGATGGAATTAGAAATAGCCGTTTTTGACAAATTATATATTGTATAACATAATATGGTGAAGAAAAAGTACTAAAAATAATAGAATATTATTGTTATAAATTGGAACGTTATAATATTAAAAATGTCAAATTAACACCAAATATTTACTATGTAACATTTTATTGTGTAACACTTAATTATTAATTCGATAGAAGTTTTCGGGTAACGACCTTCCTGACTGGAAATTTATTCTAGTTGGTATTTTGAAGATCTATTTTTAAGCATAAAAGAAAACTACCAAAAATAGACAGTAGCGGATATTTTATTGGAAAATAATATCATACTGAACTTCGATCAGTATTATTGTTCTTGGAGTGCAATGATTTATCTTCGCTTTTAAATCTAAAACAATAGTAATATGTTGCATCAATAGATGGACTATTTTTATAGAATACGTACATATTCCAACATAATCTCGTCTTATATGACGTATCTATTATATACTCGTAGATTCAAAAATAGTTTCAAAAATACATCTCCGTGAATTCATAAGAATTCGTTTTACAAATATTCTGGAAAAACGAAATGTAAACATGTAGTTATTTAAATACGTTAGATGCGGGTGAATAAGGAAATTTCGCAACACAATATATCGATTTAAAATTTATTACTCGTATAGTAGGTGTAATATATATAATTTAAATCGCACCTATATTTCACAATGAATGTAATATATATAATATTCATCGGGCACGTATTGTTTGCCGTAAAATATGATATGTGCGATATTTGTATTTTTCGACTGAAAACGTACGTACATAACATATGACTTGATGTCGTACTTATATTTATAAAAAAAAAAAAAAAAACAAAAAAAAACGCGTACAATATCGTCACAATAATGAATAATAATTATATTGTTCATATTATACGCGTGCATGTCGCGTGCATGCACAAACGGAAGTTACCGCACTCGCCGATTTTAAGTGACAAATATTGTAATCTACTACGTGTATAATAAGTTTGTATACGTACCTAATTATATGTCCCGAGTCCAATGCAAATAATTAAAGTAAACTCTATGGATTAATTTTGTATTTTGTATAACAGGTACCCGATAATAGCTGTTCGTACCTATACGTATTGTTAAGGGGGTTGAAAGCGGTCAGTTTCTAAGGAGTTTTGTATAGGCAGTTTAAGATACGCAAGCATATTAGCCGTGTGAGTGTGTGAGTAATAAATGATTGTTAGTGTGTGTAATTTCCCGGAA
>JAIPRL010007855.1:0-22049 GCA_025469235.1 Pemphigus obesinymphae | reverse complement strand
TCATTGAGCATTTCAGAAGTAGATACATTATTATTAATAGCCGTAACTTCAGATTCCAATTTAAGAATCTTAGATTCTAAAACAGAAATTTTTTCACGAAAAAATTTATTTTCTGTAACTAAATGGTTAATTTTTTGATTGGTAGAATTCAAAAGTTCACATAATTTGTCGATTCTAGATAAAATAGTAGAATTTGAGGACAAACAATCATTACACTTCCAAGATACTACAGAGACATTATTTTTAGACGTACTTAACGGAGAGACACAGTTTGGATGCACAACACTTTTTTTACACGCAGAGCAAGTAATTGAGTTAGCATTACGATTTATCGATGACAAACAGATATAACATGTTAAAGAAGACGGCATAATGGTATATAATAAAACGCGAAACGATAAACGATAAGATAAGAGAGCGGTAAACACCAAACACAACCACGCAGTGTGACATTCACGACTGTACTGAAAAATATGAAATATACGATTAATATAAAAATATCATTATTAAATTATTATATATTCTTGTATTATTATATATTGCTTATAGATATGCCACGTATACGGAAAAAAACTACCAGTTAAGGAAATACAGAAGACAGTGACATGAAAAGGGCAGCTGAAATCTATATAAATGTTAAGCAATCTATACGATCTGTAGCTAAAAATTTTAATATTTGCCATGTAAGTTTATTTAGATATGTCAAAAAATTAAAACTGCATAAAGATATAGGATGTATCGAGTACATAATAAAGTATTTGACCAACATCAAGAAAGTCAACTTACCGACTACGTAAAAAATTGTGCGAATATGTATTTTGGGCTCTTTCCTAAAGATATTCGAAAATTAGCCTATGAATTTTCCATAAAATTACAATTAAAAATATCCAAAACTTGGTCAAACAATGAGCAAGCAGAATATGATTTGTTTACGGGTTTTTTAAAAAAAAATTCAACATTATCCATTCGTCGCCCAGAAGCGAAAAGTTTATCAAGGGATATGAATTTCAATCCAGTGAATGTTAAATTATTTATGGATAAATATGAATCTGTTATATTAAAATATAAGTTTCAAGCTCAACATATATAATTTAGATGAAACCGGGATTAAAACTGTTCAGAATACTGAAAAAATAGTGGCACTTAAAGGGAAAAAACAAATTGGCGCAATTACATCATGTAAGCGTGGTACATTAGTAACTATGTGTTTGGCTGTTAATGCTACAGGCAATTTCATTCCTCCAATGTTTATATTTTTTTTTATTTATTATGTTTATATTATTAATAAGTAATACCTATATATACTACACAGGAACTAAAATACTTTTTTGTAATCATTTAATTTGTTTAATACCTATATAATGTTGTTTATAATATTTTGTTTTTAATAAAACATAATTGTTTATTTTATGCAGTTTTTATCATTTAATATGACTTGTTACTTTTGTCCCCAATGTGTGTTACTTTCGGCCCTTAGTTGGGGTAGGTTGTAACACATTTTTTTTTTTTTTTGATTAAAAATATTTATGGATTAATGCAAAATATAATAAGTAATTGTGATATAATTTAAAAGGTATAAAGTTATTTTATTGAATATAAGTGTTTTTATCTAAAAATAAGAAATACTTTTTCCTAAATTTAGAATTTAGTTCAAAGTGTTACTTTTGTCCCCGGTCTTCCCTAGTTGTAACTGTACGAAACCACAACAACATAATGACAACGATATTACGAATATAACGTACCTATTAACGGATATTAACAAGCAAGGCTGGGAAAATTAACGATATTTTTTAACTCGTTAAGTTAAATTAATTGAAAATAATATAAGTTAAGTTAAGTTAAAAGTTACTCGTATATTTTTTGTTAACTTTGAAAAAAATGACTTAACTTAGTTAAAAGTTAAAATTTCCTAATTAAGAAAAAAAATTGATATACTGATATATCGTAAAAAGGTAAAAAAGAATAGTTATTCTTTAAGCTCAAAAAAACTACTAGGATTCTCTTCTGCCTGAAAAAGTGTATACATGTAAAATTAAAATACAACATGTCATTTTAAAATCCACACATAAATCAGAAATCAGAAAATAACTTTCTTTTTTTGATTTTTTTTTGATGGTCGATAGGCCATAATACTGAATAGCTGATTGTGCAATTTATATAATGTTTATGTGGTAAAAATATTCTTGTATCTTTATCTTTATCTATATTCTGGCGGTGGAAAATCATTTAATTTTTATTTTTTAATTATATATTTAACATCTACTTTATTTGATGCATCAGTATCTGGTCTAATTAGAAAGAAATTGAAAATCATTAGAAAAATACTAAATACCTTATGCCCCGCACTCAAAATAGGTATAGAAACATGTTAATAATATGAATGATGCTCAAAATATGCTATAACGGTATCAGGGACTGGAACCGAACCAAAATTAACTGGTTCCAGAACCGGAACCCTAAAATATAAGTAGAACCGTAACCGGCACCAAAACTTTTTTTATCTAAAATCGAAATTGAACCGGAGCCCAAATTATAAAACCGGTTAATATATGTTCCAAAACCTTTATTTGTTGAAGTATTTAAATATACATTTTTTGGATGAAATATTATAGCACAACAATTATTAAATGTTACAACATTCGATAATATGCATGAACAGAGAAAAAAAAAGTCAAGTATGTAATTAAAACATAACATTAGAATATTTATTTATTTATTTATTTATTTATATATTTACAATTTTTATTATTTTTAAAAAAATATAATATTATTTTTATTTTAAATATAATATAAACAAAAAAATAAAATAAATATAATTACTATATGTCTGTATAAAACGGTGGTAAAACAGTTTTCCCGGAGTGAGTTTTGTACATAATCTAATATTCTGAAATTACAACAGTGACCGAAACTCACATATTCTAACTTCAAAATATAAAAATCTGATTCATAAAATATATTTTATATATATTTTATTTATTTTCATACAAAATATGATAGCTAAAACCTTAACTACCGCTTATCAATATTAACTCATATCAAATATGTAATATTACGAGTAAAATCAGTGTATATTGTCTAATTTAATATATTTGAAAGAAAATTAAGTGTTAATTCAAATAAATAAATTGATTTTAATGTAATTTAATAACCTGACAAAGGTACCTACGATCTAATTTATAAAATAATTATAAAAGTATTCGGATAAAATATAATGTAGGTAATTATATATGTATATAATATGTTATATAGAATTAATTTAATTTATAAAAATATTCTCGTCCATAAAATCTTTTTCTTAAATTATTGATTCATCTTTACTTGGAAATTACTCAAATATTTTTAATTATGAATTATGAAATAAATAATATCTATAATAATAATAATTGTTCATATTTATAACGTCATAAGATAGCCTTGTATAGAAAAACCCTTTAAAGAATAGTAGATAAATATACAAAATACAAATACCATAAATACTTATAGATTATTATACTGAAATTTCGCTTTTTAAACAATTACTTTTGGTAAAATTTCTGTCAAAGGGTACTTTTAAATTTGTAAATATAATAAAAACTTGTTTTGTAGATATTAAAAATCAAATTCTTATTAACACGTGCGAGACGCGTGATACAATATTATACAATAGAATATTATTTTCGCTTCATTTTTACTTATAAATATGGAGCGAGCGTTTTGCACTATTTTTCAAAATAACATATCATTCTTGTGCTTCAGCAAATTTTTATATTTTTATACCATAAAATAATTGAAACGTTTTATTTTTTTTATGGTATACAATTTTTCTTCACAAAATTAATTTTGCACCGGACACCCGCTAAAACATGCTTAAAAAGAACAACAAAAAAGTAAACTTTTTTTTTCCATGTAATAAACACAAAAAAGTTATTTTATAAACTTAATATTTCTATTTTTAATTGAAAATACATCTTTTTCTTCAAATTTTTATTTCTATACACAAAACCCATATTTTTGGTACATTATAACCAACTTCATCAACATCTTCTATGATTCACATCTTCCATAAACTCTCCTTGCACATGACATATTTTCGTTAATTTGATTAAACATTTTCGAAAAAAAATAATAAAATAGGTAGGTAGATATTATTCCAACATATTAATTTTCTAAGTACACTTTGTATGCTACCATTGCTACGTATACATAAATAATAATATAACGGTGTATAGGTAACATAATAATAATAATATAATAATAATAATAATAATAATACAAACTACCATACAACTAATATTTTATATATTTGTATACAAATTAAAAATTAAAGATTATTCTTTTGGGTTAGTCTTTAATCTTGTCGGAAGTTTTGATATAACTTGAAAATTTCTGAAGTTAGGTCGTATATTTTCTCATTTTCTTTGAATTTTTAAGGGGGTTTTAACCCTCCAAGAGTCCCCTATGCATTCACCCATATCGTAAACAAAATATAAATATATATATATTTTAAGAACCATTAAATATGGTATTAACCAGTATTTTTAAGAACCGGGTAATACCGGTTCTGGAACCTAATTGAAAAATTAAAAACCGAAACCGACATTTTTATTTGCCAATAACTTGATCCGGAACCAGAACCGATATATCGATTCGATTCCAGTCCCTGAATGGTATAATATATAGATGGTATAATAGGATAACTTTTCCAATATTCATTACCTTCAAAATTCTCCTGATTTTATTTCTTCGAGTTGTCTATCTCGTTAATTTCCAACGAGTCTTAATAAACCAACCAGATTTAAACTGTCAAGAAAAGTTGCCAAACCACATGAAAAAATCAAAGAGTCCTCAAATATCAAGAATAACAATATCATATGATATTTTAAGTTTTTTTAGAATTTAATTGTAAATTTATGGATATATAATAGTTTCTTAGATATGTTTATTACAAAGTTCTGTCAATATTTTAAAATATATAATTCAAAAACCTTAATGCAAAATGTATAATAATTGAGTTAAAACTGAAAACGTGTCAAAGAAAGGGATATAATATAAAATATGGAACTTTCTGTTATCACAATGTGTTGTCTCAGCTTAAAGTTTAAAAATGTTAATCGTGATTTCAAAAGTTTGATCGATTTCCAACATTCCATCATCAATAGTGTTGATCTATTCTTGTGTCTTGCCCCAAATCCATGACGTGATTCTGAGAAAACGACTGGTAAAAAATGCACACTAATATTAAAAATCGTATTATATATATATATAATTTATAAAAAAGTATATTTAAAAGTTAAGTTAATTTTAAATTTTTATGTAAATTTCCTTCATTGCAGTTTATACTTATTTTTAAATTTACTTATTTTTCTTTAAATTAAAGCCAACTCAACTTATTATTTTTCTATGTTTTCCTTTTATATTAATTTTGAATTTTATTCCTTTAAAATATTAAAATATAATATTTAATCGATTTATTTGTCATCCTAATGATACTAGTATTAGAATTATTTAGAAAGTTAATAATATGATATGTTTCAACATGCATTAGGTTAGATTATTTAAAAGGAATTCTAAAATATAATACTATTCAAATGGTTAATTAAATGGATGAATTCTAAAAAAAAAAATAGGTTAAGTTGTTGATATTTTGGTAATCAAACTTATAACTAAATTACACATTAAAATGCACATAATTTTAATTAAATTTAACTCTTTTTAGTTAAAAAATTATAATTAATTTAATTTTAGTAAGTTTTAAAAATGATTGACCAGCCTTGGTATTTTGGAATTTTTCAAGAGAGAACATATTAATTTAGTTACTCATTTTCATACTATTACGTTAATAAACAAATTCAACAATGATGATTTTGAAGAAAAATGTTTTAGTTGATCCCTTAATGGCTTAAAGCAATTACATATAAAAATTAACTATGCTTTCGACGTACATTGTTTCGAGTTGTGGAGTTTAGTTGTCCAAATGTCGGAACATTATCCGAGGATATCTCGTCTATGTAAAATTGATAAACGATGAATATTTTATAAGCTCCAATTGCTGTTATTATCAACATACCAACGGAATAATGTAATTACAGATTATTTATATGATTTATCAGTAACGACTCATGGGCTTTGAAAGTGGGAGGGCGATTAAAAACTATTAATTTTTGAAAAGCATAGAATACAATAATAATTGTGTATGTACCAATTTAAAAGGTATTTATTAAACCAAAATTAATACCATGTGAAAAAAACAAATATATAAATACGTTTTACAAAAACCGAAAATCATAAAATAATAAAACTTATACGTTTAATACTCAAAATTAAGCGTCTATCTTTCATTTCGACAAACAGGTCTTTCAAGTTGTTTTATTTTGATTTTCCGAGAATATGATAGGTACTGAATTTCCATCTACAATATTGTGATAATATAATATACACCAATAATAAAAGAATAAATTAAATAAATAATAAATAAATATAGAAATTATAGAAATGTGCACGCGTCACGAGCACGAACACGGTAAATACACGTTAATTATTCAGTATTGTTCCGCAGTCCACTATTCACATGCACGTCGGGCGATTATTCGTATCGCTCCGACGGGCCGCATTATTACCAAAATCCCTCTCCAATGTTTTTGTGTTTTGATCGTTTAGTTATGACGGGCGATTGTCTCCGTCGCTCTAGTGCCGAGCGCTGTTCGATACTCGATAACCGAGCAAATGAATAATAGGTTATTAATAGGTTATACCTATTTTAACCGTGCTATTACCTACATATATTTTTAAACTCCGATTACCTCATAGTATTTTCATAACGATGGGAAACAATTTTTACCTTCAATTTTAATATTTTGAAAATACATTACTATGTAAGTATAAATAATTGTTAATATTTAAATCAATATCTAACTTGTTAATAAGTAATTTGCTACAATTTTAAAGGAGGGAGGCGATAGCCCCGTCACCCCTACACATGAGCCGCCACTGTGATTTATTAATTTTAAAATGTTTATATTTATTTAATAAATTCTTTATTCAATCGACCTACGAACTTACTTACCAGTTCCTACCAAACCGATTAAAAATATTTCGAATTTCCCAATTCTCAATGATCCGAAAATGTAAAACAATACTATCGTCACGAAATTCACAGAAGTCAATATCATCCAAAAATTGATATTCTGTAAATTATGCTGAAAAAAAAAATTTAATTTAATAATATGTAGGTCATAACCTAAAAACGTTAAATTTTCAATTTAGGTTAAGTTGGAGAATTCATGTTTCATTATTATTTGTTAAAGTGGAACTAAAACTAAAATGATGAGGCTTTGGAATTTGATTTTATATTCATTAATAGTCAGATCACTATTTAACCGTCATTATTTACTACTAGATCGATCACAATTATAATAATATTGATAAAGAATTATTATTATTGTTATTATTAATAGTTATAGAAAAATATTTAAAGTGAACAAAAATATCGTGGCTCAAAATTATTTATAAAAAAAGTCGTAAGGAAAGTCTGAAATATGTTATCAAAAATAATATTTGTGAAAATTAAGTGTGTTAAAAAATAAATATCTAATTAGATGTAAATAGTTCATTGTATTAAGTAGAGACAATGGAATAATTTATGCATATATGGGTACCTATTAGAAATACGAACATATTTTGATTTAGATAAAAAAAAATATATACATATATAATTTGTCGTAGGTACAGTACTTTTTTAATGATCTTTAACCTACTATCGTCGAACTCTATAGTTAGACGAATATAAGCTTAAACGTATAGGCACTAATACCAATAAGTAATCTATCATTTAAAATTTATTGTAGATATATATATGAATCAATATAATGTTGTAAAATACATAAAACCGACAATTAATAAAGTTATGGCCATCGTCTGACATACACGATGTTATTTTATAAGATTTAAATGCCAAACAATCCCATATTGATGTATAAATTGTAATCAACATTATATTTATTGATAAAATCAAAAAATAGGTATTAATTTCATTAGGTATCAATAAATTGTATGTGTTAGCTAATCTATATTCTAAGACAGAACATATTTAAAAAAATCGATAATTTTAAACGATCCAGTCGAGGTTCAAAATATAACAGGAAAATGTGCTTAAAACCGTCCATGGTAGTATTCCAGCTAAACCCGAACGCATGGCAAACAAAAGGATTTGTTTTTAACTTAGTGCAATAATTTATATTATTAAACTATGAGTGGAGAATCAAATACTGTTTAATATTGCACATATTTTAGTTATTTCATTTTCATGTTTCTAAAATTTAGTATGCCATAAGCATTATGCACAACAAAAAAATTTTATTTTTGTACACAATAAAATTAATCACCAAACAATATTTAAAACATTATCCAAGATTTATGTACAATTATTTTGAATCCCCTAAAACAGTTATATTAAATAAGTATTTCGTATGAATATGACAACTCAATAAATTTAATGCGCAATCAGCATCGTTATCAAAATGATTAAACAACAATTTGCTTCAAAAACATTTTTATTTAATTTAACAAAATTAATTTTAAATATATGTACTAGAGTACTTTATAAAAATATTCAATTAATATATTTCAAAAATTATTGTAATATGAACTTGATTATAATAATGTAGATGAGTTATTAATAATCGGCAAATACATATTACATTTTTATTGAATATACCTACATACTACAAACTAAAAATAAAAGACTTAAATTAATTTGAATCAATATATTTTATAGCAATAATCAAAAGAAAAATAGTAAATTCCTAAATATATTATCAATGTACATTGTACAGACAATCGAAGTATGTGCCATATGAAATAATATGGAGTTATAACTACAAATTACACTTATTTTACGTTAAACTGTTAAAGACACTAATAAAATCTATTTTTTTTTATTGTATGAGTTTATAGAGTATAAAAAAATAGAATTTATGGTAGTTTCAAAATATATTTCCAACCACGTGAAATACTGAATTATTGGTATGCACGTGAGCCATCAAGGATTTCTTCAGCCATGTAAAAAAAACTACGTGCATACCTATAGGATATTATTCGGGGCACTATATACGTGTTTAAAATAATATAAAGTTAATATTATATTAGGTATATGATATTAGATAAGTAAACGTGTACACAAAAGTCAAAAATATACCATATTATATTAATGTAACGAATAGTGTCTTATCGATTTAGCCAAATAATAAAACGAGTATACCAGCCAATTAAAATGTTGTAGATTACCAATTATTTAAAATATATTTTCAGTTTTAATGCAAAATAATCATATTTTGAGGTTTTAAGATGTTTTCGGTCAAAATTTAAATTGTTTTAAAAAGTACAAAAAATTATTTTACAAAGACGCAATATCTAACATTACCTATAAAATATAAACAAACATTTATTGTGTGATATTATATTGTTTATTACATTATAATATTTAACGTGTAATATTTAGCTAGTTAATTTAAAGTTACTAGTCATCTTTATCTTATCTCAAACAGTATTAAATTTTTTTTTAAAGTACACAGTATTCGGATCGTTATTATTTTATTAAAAATATTAATTGGCAAATATAGTAAATAGAGTAAATAATATATATAAGTATATATGTATATAATACTTTAGCAAAAAAATTAAACGAATATCAACCAAAAATTATCAAATGAGTTAATCGTTAGAAGTTAATATAACATGCATTGAATATAGTCATAGTAAACTTATTCCAATTTATTAATAATAGACCAAGTGTAAAAGTACTAATTGGTAAATGTAATAAGGTATAGTTTTCTATATTTAATAACTTATGGTGTGGTTTTGAATGTAAATTTTCACTGGATATATTTTTACATCAAAGCACTTATTATTGTAATAAATATAAATGGTATATATTAATTATTAAATATATAAATTTTAACGTCATTACATTTACCAATTATTTGTTGGGTAAATAACTGTTTTTAGTACCTAATTGCATTACATTGCATGTTACATTAATTAAAAATACACAATCTACTTTAACGTTACCCAAAATTATTTTTATCAAATTATTTTGAATATTTTTCAATACGTACAATAGATATTGCATATATAAATATATATATATATGTATACCTTATCAAGCTATCTGAGCTCGTTAGAATATTGGAATCGGTTATTTAAATGATAAAATAGCATTTGTACGAATGGTACAAACATATGAATAAATAATAATTAATATTCTATTTTAAAGTATAATTTAATAACTTAATATATTTTTGGTAATTTACTAATCTTATATACAAAATGAAAACTATTTATTCCCATTTTAACTATGAAAAAATCCTCACATTATATTTATTTAATTTCTCAACTAGCTTTCATTCCCAACCGTTACATATACCTCTTCCTTTACAATTTTCAAATCATTCTTCGGTTGATTTGAGATTTTTTCCGAGCTTTCCACGCCGATAGGAAAACGCTTCCCGGATATTATTTATCGATTATTCTCGAGCGCCTTTGTTTCATCCCACCAAATTCCCAAAAATCAGCTTTTGCGACCTTTGCTAGCGTTTTTATTTTGCTTTTTAAATAAGACGTTTTTTTTGCTGAGCGTTCGTCGGAGTTTGAACGAATCTTTCTTTGTCTTCGAAATATCTCCAACTGATGGTTCGTTTTAAATATTGTATATCATGTATTGACATACGGTATCATCCGCTATCTGAATAGTTTAAATAAGAGCAATTTCGATCATTTTATTATCTCGATTCAATAGTTAAGTGACTTTAGTATAGGTTAATTAAACGAATTTTAGATACGAGTCTCAGTTCGAATCCCACTATGCCGATTCAGTTATGCGATTTTTTTTCTTGGTTTTGACATCCACACAGATAATGAGTTAGATTTATTCGATAAAATCATAAAACATATTCTTATCAATATATATTTTATTATTTAATATTTATTAGTATTTTTTTTTTTCGTTGAATTAAAACAGGGAGTCAAAACGGGTTTGAACCCAAGCTGAAAACCCGTGTAACCCACAAAAAAGTAAAACCATGTTAAACCTAAAACCCGTAACCCAAAAAATAATGAAAAGTGTTTTTTCACCCAGTACCCGAAACCCAGAAAAAACTAAAACCATGTTACACCAGAAACCCAAAACCTGATTAAAACGGAAAACGTTTTTAAATACGATTTCCTAAGTTTTTTTAAAACTTGGATAGCGTAAATCAATAAATTAGTGAAAATGATAAAATACTGAAATAGAAATAAAATATTAAATTAATACCCACTTCATATGTAATATCATTGAAATAATCTACTGGTTCCATTGTAAATGTCGTTGCATAATTATTACATGTAATGTATTTTATATTATAATTTAAAATATTGAGTATTATAAAAGATTGACAATTTAAATGTACCTATAATAATGCATTAAGTTATTACAAATAAAATAAATTTTTGATTGATAATAAGAATTTCGTCTTATTTTGTTAGCCTAGAATGATTTTAAAGTTAAGGGTTAGTGCGTCTAGTTGAGAACCTATGAAACATATATTCTAATTAAAATTTTTATGAACAATAATTATTGGAACCCCTCAAAATAGTGAAAAAATGTTGAACCTAATACTTGAAAAATTAACCCAAAAAGTTTTAACGGTTTTTAAGCTCAAATCCCGTTAACCAGAAAAAAATTAACCAGTTTGAGGCCCGTAACCCGGAATAAAATTTAACCAGCTTGAAACATGAAACCCGAAAAAAAGAATAACCATTTTTCAACCCCATACCAAGCAAGAATCCGGAAAAATGAAAACCGATTTATCTAATAAACCAAAACCCCAAAAATTTTAACTCGTTTTGACTCCCTGGTTAAAAATACGTATTGTACGTGTAGGGTACCTAGTACCTAGTACCCATTATAGATCTGAATTTTTACTCTATTGTACGTTATATACGTATTACTCTGTGACAAATTCGTATTCAGTTTCCATGGGATTTTTTTTCCGATATCCGTAGATTTTCATCTGACATCAATAGTTATATAAATACACGAGAACGGTAAGTCTAGCCGATTAATTCACACAATAGGTACCCTATACTATAGTTATGATATTTGATAGTTATGAATTTAATATCGTCACACTTCCGTAGCATTTTTCAGAATTTCACTTTAATTTATATTCATACACATGGGTAAACTTTACCACATATCTAGGTATTAAGATGTTTAATCGGATTTTCAACCTGGTAAAAATGGTTATACAATGTGTAATATAATACAATATTCAGATCGATAAAAGGTACTCGGTACAATACGTAGTTCAAATGAATGGAAAGAAAGATAATAAATATTCTGATAAATCTATTATATATTACCTATACCAACACCAAAATCACGATGTAGATAAACCCACAGAATGTATGAATAGAGATGGGCCACTGTATGTCGTCATGATGACATCATTTGGCTACTGATATCTCTGATAACTCCACAGGAATCAGTGTAACTACGGTATATGTATATAAGTACCAAAAATTAAAACTTTAATCCCGTGAGACAATAATACAAAAATCTGTATTGTTTTATTATTAATTATTTAAAATTATGATCGTATAATAACTCGTTAACGATAAGTTCGATCGACTTCAAATTCACAAAGTTGATACCTACTATATATTATATATATACCTATACGTATAAATATACTGTATGCATATTGTTTGTATATTTTTGTACTATGGTATATTAGTAGTATATATACTACTTACAACGTACGTGGCTTTTCTCAAGTAGAAGTTAGCGTACATGACCAGAAGATAGTTGGATAATTGAGAAAAATGAGAGATATCAATGTCAAGTTCGTCCATTCCTAGAATATAATTAAAACATAGGTGTATTAATTATTCCCTACATTATATAAAAGGTGTAAGAAAATGTCTATATCACATTGATTGTTATGGGCTCTGAGTGTATAGTGAGTAAACTATTCATTTTACAATGATGTTTATTGTGTTTTTTTTTCTGTAAGTAAGTTTTCTAGGTCAAATGGTCGAAATCCATATTTTGGCACACGAGGTTTCCGGCTCGACTCTCAGGTAGCAAATGAGGTCATGGATGAGATGTTTCTCGCTGGTTGTATCTGGTCTCTTGTACAAGCCGACCATAATTACCAAATCCGTCAAATAATTTGGTATCTATACTTGTCGTAGCTGCCAAAAACCATCTTTGACTCCACATATATATGTGAATGTGCAAACATGAGCATGTTAGAGTTTAGGAAATAAGCGGACGTAAAACTATTAAATTTGTAACAAAGTTTTCGATTAGAAAAATTGAAATAGGAAATTTCGCGTTTGTATATTTATAAAACTAAATTGGTTTTAGTTGGTAATATTGAAAGATCATATTTTGATTTTTCTAATTGCTTACTTAATCTCGAAGAATAACAACCTTTATACGGTGTTTTTATTTTCTTCGCAGGAATCATATCCAATATATGTCGACATTTTTAACCAAATGAACATGTCCATCTGGTCATTTAATTTAATTCATTGATTATTAATGGAATATTAATGTTTCATTTTATATTTATTGAAACATTATTGATTGATACAAACTACAGTTATCATGTAGACATGGGCCTATGAGATTGGATTATCGAGTATTAATTTTTTATAATTATATTTAAATTTAAAAGTAGTTATAAAGGAATATTGATATATTTAAATCGTTAAAAATTGTTCGTATTCCTAATAACATTAAAGTATATCACGTTCAAGTGCTATTTAAAAAACTAGTGACGATCGGGTGTTAAACATTTGTTCCGAAAACTGAATTTAACCATATCCAATTAAACTATATTATTAATTAGTTATTAATGACTAAACGTAGTTAAACTATTCAAATCAGTCATCTATTAATTTTACCATAAATTTTCACTTGAAATAAGTGAAAATAATTGTTATAAAAATGTTTGTTATAGGTACTAAGATAATAAAAATATTATTGTTAGATAAAAAAAAAAGTTTTTCTTATTTTAGTAGGTAAATAGTAAAATTAATTTATCAATAACTTAATTAAAATATAATATATATATAAATTTAATTTTATAAAATTCAACTAAAAATATTTTTCTTTATTGAATACATTTTTGATAAAGTAGAAATATTATACATTTTATTTTACAATAATTACAAGTTTGTATTAAATCTTTATTAAAATTGTTGTTCAAAATATTGAAATCAGATTGTTTAATACTGCTAGGCTTCTAAGACATAATATAATCTATAAATTTATATTCATAAAAATGTTTAAATTTTCAATAATTAGCTATTACCAATCAATATACTAATTAGGTTGGTTGTAATGTATTATTATTCTGGCAGTAGGGGTTGAAACTGCACTTTGCTTCGAATGCGGAGGGTAGGTAATGGATGGTAATATATATTATTATTTTATATTATTAAATTATATTTATATAAATAATATATATATAAATTTTAAGTTAATGATAAATTATTTCATTCAATAAAATAACTCTGAGCGGAGTTTGGCATAATATACATAAGAATAACTATAAATAAGATATATAATTTTTATTTAAATATGCCAGTTTTTAGATCTTTTTTTTATTTTTCAGAATTTTGAGAACTTATTACACCGAGATAATAAATTATATTGAAAAATTTTAATAGCTTTAAAAAAAAAAAAACATTACCACTCAACATTTTCAAGATTTTTTAAACAAAATTAGAGTAAAGTACGTTTAATCTTGTATTACAGTTTCAGATGTTAAACATAAAATAATTAATCTTAAAATTAGAAAAATAAAACTGTAAATTTCAACACTCTATCATCATCATTTTTGGAATTATAAAAAACTAGCCATACCTACTTATTTGATTTTGACAAAATCGTGTTAGCACGATTTTTAAATAATTTTTCTGTAGTTATTCCTTAGGTTCGTGTTTATCAAAAATTTTAAAAAACTAGTTGAAATTTGTTACATGTATGGGTCTTCTAGTCGATAAGTTGTACACGAAACCAAAAAATAAACATCATTGTAAAACCACAAATTTTCTCACTCCGCTCAGAATCTAAAAGAACCATGTGGGGCATGTGAGACCCTCATCCCTCCTGTGAGCACGCCACTGATCATATTATATTTAAGTGCAATACATTTTTCATAACATAAAAATAGGAAAATGTAATTATATTTGTTGGTTTATAATTTTTCCATATCCCCAACAACCACTACTTATATATAGGTATGTATTTACGTATGTGTGTACGAACGTATAAATATATATATAGGTAGTTACACTGTATAATACATACCTATGTGTACGGTGTATGTGAGTCATAAACCATATAGAAGGTAGTTGTAGGTACAGTTTTATATATACATATATATGTGTATGTATGTATATAATGTATAACTACATACATCATATGGACAGACGTCTTTATAATTCCCTAAGGAAACTACTAAAAAATTTAAAAATTCTATGTATAGATATAGAGCCAATTTCCTATCGATCTCATACCAACCCCAAAGCTCCTCTTCGGTGCATTCTGATCAACAGTTTTATTACAGAAAAAATTAAATAAACATCATTGTAAAATCAATAGCTACCTCTCTATAATCACAATCTAAAAATATTAAATACATAAAACATACCATAGGATTTTAAATTAAATAATTTACAAATAGACCTGACACATTAAATCATTATTAAGAAACACAGCTTGAACTAATCAGTAATATGGTTCATACTGGGTACCTAATACATAACATTTTTATAATATGAACTATATGTAGGATGGATTTTAAATTACTTCAAAATAACTTATTTTGGCCACTGTTATTGCATTAAAATTTAAGTGCAGGAACACAAATTGAAAAATAAAACTATAATAAAATTAATTGAAGAAATTGTAAATTAATAGTTTTTGACTGTTAAATATTAAAAATGTAATTCTTGTTTATATTTAGTGAAATTTTAAAACATATCTATACCGATTCTTACTGTAACCTGAACCAGAAACCGTATTTTTTTGAAAAAACAAAATCTGAACCGAAAACTTTCAAGGGTCCATTTTTGATATGTGGAAAATTTCCTTTTTGTTTTATCGGCAAAGGGTTAATAAAAGTATATAACAACTTATTTTTGACTATAAATTTTTCAGAAAAATCTATACGTGAAGATAGAAAAATTAATTTAAACATTGAAACATTTCGAAATTATTATAATAAGATCTAGGCTTGTCTCGACATAAAAACATTGGAGTCTATATTCAATATTTATGTGAATCAATTCATCAAGATCTAAGATGAAATAAAATAATGTAAAAATTTAAAGTGAGGAAGTAATTTTTTAAATATTATTGATATAGAAATGTTAGTCAATAATAGGGAACAATTCATATGTTAATTTTTTTATTAAATATATTCATAGAAAAAAGATTAAAACTTAAATACCATGTGGAAGAATATACTTACCCAATACATCGGATGGTTTTTTGGTCATGATGACGTCTGCTGTTGGGTCTGCAGTTCGAGCGTAGAGTTGAACATACTTGATGATCAAACGGGCGGTGAGAAAAAACTGAAACCACTGGACAAACGAAAAAACGGACTTAAAATTGTTTTTTTTTTAATTGGTTTACGTTGGCCAAAATTATACGAAAAACGACATTCAGGTATTTACCTGACGTCCAGGTCTTTAATATTATATACGGAATACTCACAAACTGGAAAACGGCTATTACGCGAGTAGCCATGCGAATCGACATCAGTCCGAAAAGGCATACGGATTCAGTCATATTTTATCGAGATAAAATAATCATGTACAACAATATGGTACAGCAGCTCGATTTTTTCTCAGTTTTTTTTCTGTCACATACGACGGACTACCAATGATAATCTCTATTTCAAACTCCAAATGTGCATTGTACATTGTACATTGTATAACTTTATTATTATAATTATTACTATTATTTTAAATAAAGTAAGTGCGGTATGTAGGTAGGAGGTATATATACCGGCGAACGAATATTTTAATGTGTTTACACACTACGATAAAACTCGAGTGATTACATGTCGACGCACAATATAGCTGCGGCAAGAAGACAAATACGAGTAAGTATATACTTTGTATATACAAATAGTTTGTGATGAGTAATATAATACTCTCCGACGTACACATGTGGGTCGCATAGAGTAAGACGGAGAAAAGACTAAAATATTATTTGAGTATAGGTAGGTTTACTGCAGACTACGAAGTGCAGAAATTCAAAAATTACGAATTTTCGTATCGGAAAAAATATAATTTAAAAAAATTTTAGTTATGACGGTGTCTCAATGAGACACATTCTCTAACAAAGACTTCTTAAACGCTGTAACAATCTAAAGCCTTATTGGCCTTTTAGTATTATAATATTTAATATAATTTTTAACACTTATATTATATTTAGTAGAAGTTTTAAATCAATATTTAAAACCCTATTCTGCCCTGAACCCGAACCGTAATCTTTATTTCATTACCTATATCTGGAATTTAAATGAAACATTACACACTTAAACGTTCTAA
This sequence comes from Pemphigus obesinymphae, assembly GCA_025469235.1. Classification (NCBI taxonomy): domain Eukaryota; kingdom Metazoa; phylum Arthropoda; class Insecta; order Hemiptera; family Aphididae; genus Pemphigus; species Pemphigus obesinymphae. The sequence continues at coordinate 4,451 of JAIPRL010007855.1, read as the reverse complement.
TGTCTATTTATCAAATTCTATATAATATATATTACTATTTGCAAGGAATCTTTAGAGTTTATATTTCATAAAATTTTCGGTTTGTAGATTTTATACTATCCGTGGTTCCATGGTTGATTGGATAGTGTATTATAATTAAAATACCTTACAAAAAATGTGGTTTTGATAGAAAATCCATTCTATAGTTAGTACTTTAAAAAGATTTTCTTTTATCCAACCCTCCCCTCCCCCCCCCCCCGAAACAAAAAAACCAAAGTTCCTCTTAGAATTATATTTAATGATATATTATTTGTAATGATTTTTCATTGTTATGTAATCTAAAATAATAATAATACAATATCCTGTCCGATGACTGAATGGATGATGCGCCAACTTCTTAAACCTATATTATTCCTGATGTACAAAACGCTTCCTTGTCTTTTTTTTGTAATTAACTAATTCAAAGTCAATTGTAATTTTTTATTTTGGTTTTATAATGATATGTGTGAGTATTTCTTAAATGAATACATTTTTGGGTAGAAGATGTTGAGTAAGAATTTTGGAATAAAAATATTTTTTGATCGCAAATTCATTGTAGTTGGTACTAAAGAGGTAACATTTTGATTCTCTCACTAGTTTTCTTAAGCATAAAGAAACACAACATTGTATAACGGAACATTGGAAAATAACAAATAACATTGTCATAATTATTGATTTATTTATTTTTATTATTATATTAAAGTTCTGGTCAAATTTGTTTTATCCAAATGCAATGACATATCATTTCTTTCAAATTTAAAATAATCGTGTCCTGTCTGAGGACCTAAATAACGATACAGAAACTTCCTCCACCTATATCTGTATAGGTATTCTTTTTTTTAAATATTGAATATTATTATACCGGAACTCTGCAATAAATCGTTTTATAGAAAGAAATCATTTTCTCATGGCTTTATTAATAATGTATTAAAATATATTCAATACTAGTATCTTACCCGACGAGCAAAGTACTTTCACTTCCTACTAACTGTTACTTTTTAGTTTCTAAGCAGAGCAAGGAAGCTATTGATTTTACATTGATGTTTATTTAATATAATTTAATTTTTACCTGTAGGTGACTTTTTAGAGTTTGTATGTTAAAAATAGCAAATTGGTTCTATTTGGTACATTTAACGTGTCATTTTTTGATTTTCCCAGTAGTTGGCTTAAGCCTAAATAAGGCTAAAATGCCTCCATGTCCCCGCCCCCCCCCACCACGTAACTTCGACTCCAAATTAGTGCCAATCGTTTGTGCTTCGTTTGTGCACGATTGTGCTTTTTGTACCGTCGTTTGTGCTCGAGCCGTTCTCGAGATATCGGACTTTCAAAGTGGGGGGGGGGCTGGAGACATGGTGAGCCCCAAAATTTTCATACGGCGTACCTATGACGTATTTTGTATATTGATACTTTTACTTTTGAATATTTTTTACATGGATATTATGGGTTTTGATATTTTTACGTTCGTATATTTTAGATTTTATTATTTATACTTTTCGATAATTTTGATGTCCTGTTAATTTTTCCCCGGATATTTTGAACTTGGTATTTTTTTCTCCGGATATTTTTACTTTGTATAATTAAATAGCTAGTATATAATTAAATTGTATTATTGTAATTACATTAAAATAATTTTTATTGTATGAGTTATAGGGTATTATAATAAATAATATTATATACATCAAATGATACCGTACGTCTATACAGAAAAAAAAAATTAATATTAAATTAACTTATACCACTTTTCGTAAACTTATTTTCTGGTTCACGACTTATACTTTGAAACACATGTAAATTAAATAATATTTAAAACAAATGGACTTTCTTCGGTGTTGTCATTAAATCAGTCGTGAAATTTCTTCCAAAATTGATGCATAATGTCAAAATGACCAAATAATGACTCTATTGTTTTTTTACGAAAAACGTTCATATGTATTTTTCTAGTTTGATTGAGGGCATCTACTTATAGACGACAAAAATGTGTGCATACTGTGGTAAATATTGTACATTGTATTTGAATATTCATACATAAATCAATACAATCTAATAATAATATTATCATAGTGAATGTCACATGTTTTTATTACTTTTACATCGGTCGCATAAAAAGTAATAATCGTAATTTTTTTGTAAATTACCTCTATTAAAATAATTATGTTTTAAACAGTCATTAGTTTAAAAAATGTTATACAATTTTATTATATTAAAGGAGAATACTCGTATAATATTTATAAATATGCCACATATTAGATTCAATATATAAATAAACTCTTTAAAATTCAAAAATAATACAAAGTTTCCCTTAAAAAAAAATAACAAAAATACGTTTCCTTATATAGGTATCTTGTACAGGCAGTGATGAAATCGTAATTAAATTAGTGGGTGTACGCCCGATACAAGCACTTAGCTAAGATTTTTTCCATTAGTGGTAAAAAAAAAACTCAGAGACGTATTTTCCCCATATATTGAAAATGTTGCGAATCAGCCACCAATTTAAAACTATGTACTGCCCCAATCACACATTAGGATATAAATCCTAATTTTATTTTATAAAAATAAGTATTACAGCTAGATATGCATATATGTACTCGTACCTACTACCTAGCTATATACACTGGTATACTAGGATTTATGAGATATAATTTGTTCATTAGAAATTGAATTAATTCTTTTAATATATAGGTATTAGGTAGTATAACTACTATGACTTAATCATTTAAATAATTACATGAATATTATTATATCCATGAAACATGATTTTTCACCTCGTGCAAACGAGATGACCTAATTTTTGGCCTCGCAACTGATCACGCCTGGAAATGAATAAGATTCGAATTTTAGTCATTTATAATTTGTGAATTCATTTTTACAATTATTTAAATACATTTTAAATTAGTTTATAAGACGTGATCTTATAATATCAATGACATTTTTAGATTCTAAGTGGAGCGAAGAAGTAGATTTTTTAACAATTTATAAACATTTTTAAATCACAATATTTTATTTTTAATTGATAAATTAAAAAAACCGAAACGAGGTTCACTACAAGATATTGCCTTCTATTGATTTTATAATAGGCGTTTTAACTCGATTATATAACGTTTTGAACCAGTTTTAACTGTTTTTCACTTAGTAATATAGAAGCGGCGTTCTCTATATGGACTTTACTTCGTATTGAATATTTTCTTTTACTATAAATATGAATACATTTTTTTTATTATTAAACACAAAATTTAGGTACCCACTTATGTGTACTATAGTTACACTATGTACATTACTATTTACCTATTATATTAATTATAAAATTGCTTATTATTTTATTAATATAGAACCATAGACCGTATACTGTACATATAGTATAATAATTAGTGGGTCTATTCACAGAACATGGAGTTATTTAAAAACGTAAGTTATTATATATTACTATTGTATATTGTATCATAAATATGTGTACAATATCTTTAAAAGTGGTAAGACTTCCCAAGAGGCAGTATCACGGCTTTAGATATTATGGTTACACAACAACGTGTGATAAGATGTCCTTTGTAGATTCTTCCCAAAAACTTACGTCACTGATACGCTATCTATTTTGAAGTATAGTGTCACAGAAAATAAAAGCATAATAAAAGCCTAAAGCAGTGTAATAATCTCCCACAAGAGCGCTGGTATGACGTGAGAAAACTGATATCATCAGAGAACTTTTTTGTGCCGATTCCACCGTCAGTTAACATAGGCCGTTCTGTAACCATAATATCTAAAGTCGTGGGCAGTATAAAAACTTTAAGTTTGTATGCTATAGCCGCCTCTATTTTATTCTATAGTTTTAAGTAAACATGAATTTTAGATTCTGAGCGTAGCGAGGAAGCTTATGGTTTTACAATGATGTTTATTTTTTTATTTTTTTTTTTCTGTAAACACTTTTTCTACCAGAAGGGGTTCTCCGATCTTTACGCTCATACCCGTTTCCGGTAGCAAATTGCATCTAGTTGGTACTTTTGAGAGGTCATTTTTCGATTTTCATAATAGTTTTTTAATGCGTAAGCAAAAACTTCCAAAAAATTACGAAAAATACGATTTTGTAAAATCGAGAATTTTAAGTTCGTCGTAATTTCGAAAATAATGACTTTAAATTTTTGAAATTTTTACCGAATATTTAATTTAGTAATATATTTACGTTGATTAAGTTTTCTGAAATTTTTTTGAAATTTTGGGCTATTTATAGACATTTTTAGTTTTCGAGGTTTTTAAGTCCTAAAAGGAGTAATTTTTGGTTTTAAGTTCTGAAAATTTTATACAGCGTTAAATATATGTTACTCTAACTAAATTCAAAAAATTTTGAAAATCCGTAGTCACAATTTTTTTTTATAGTCATTTTAATTTTTTCGACAAAATTATCAATTTTGAGGTATTTAAGTCCAAATAGTTGGTAAAATGAG
>JAIPRL010007854.1:0-22049 GCA_025469235.1 Pemphigus obesinymphae | reverse complement strand
TTTTACACACGAAAACTTGAACAAACACTAAAAATATAAATTTATATCAGAAAAGCGTACGTTGCATCGCAACTAGGTGCGAGTTCTTCGATGATACCACTTTCAGCGGGAAAGCATTAAGAACGACGTTTTCTATACATTTGTAAGGATCCTTTAAGTAAGTTAATAATATAATTGTTTGTTAAATATTGCTGTATTCCAATATGCAGCCTATGTGGGCTTTATGGTCTCCAGTAAATCATATTGATTACAGAATATCTTTATACAAGTTGAAATACAATATTTAGTCTATAGTTATTTATATGTGGTTCTGATTTAAAGTCAAGCTTGTCTAGGTACAAGTTCCTCGGTGTTAGGGTATCCGTTCGGGGTTAGCATGGAGTCTACGGGCCACCGGCAGTCTCGTTCGGATGCCACTAACCCGAGGATTAATACCTTTTTATCGACGACGAACACCAGAAAGATTACCGGTTTCCATAAATCCGGTGAGTGTAAGATAGGCTAATTATTGTATTTCAACTTAAAGATGATTCAATGTGTATAGATATTCTGTAAAAATATTACCGGAGACTTACAAAGTTCACAGTGGCTGCATATTGAAATACAGTCATATATTTTAACAAACTATTATATTAAAGCTACGTTCACACGGATAAAGTAGTGCATGAGAGTAGCTGTCACGATAGTACTCTCCCAAAATCATTTACGTTTAATATATAGGGCGTGATAGGCACTATCACACTATCATGGAAATGTGATAGTGCGAGAGTGACTACCATACCCTACATATCATACGTATATATGATTTTTGGAGAGTACCATCGTAAAAGCTACTTCCGCATGCCCTACTATCATTGTGTGGGCGCAGCTTAATTTACTGAAACGAACCTTACAATGTATAAAAAATGTCGTTCTACATGTTATCCCAACGAAATTAGTTTCATCAAAAACTGCACATAGTTGCTATATGTAACGTAAGTTTTTCTGATAAATTTATATTTTTAAAGGGTGTTTTGAGTGTTCAAATTTTCCTGTGTAAAAGTATCGGTTGTCTCAAAAATGTTTTAAAGAAATATATAGTTTTAATATTCTAAGATAAGTTGAAAATACTTACTATACGAAAATATGTGTTATATGTCACATTGTGACATATATCTCCATGTGAGATATATGACAATGTGACATTGACACAGAGGAACACGTGACTTGATATAATTATTAAGAGCAGGATAAATATAGTTTAAAATATATAAGATAATTCTTAAATTAATAACATAAATTAAAAACAGTAAATTAAAACTATTAAATTAAATTTGAATTTCTTTTTATCATGTGTTGTAGACATAGGTAGTATAATCATAGGTAATGTAGTTATAGGTAGTACAGTCGTAGATAGTATAGTCATACGTAGTATAGTCATAGATAGTATAGCAATAAGTAGAGGTGCTTATATCAAATAATAATGAATAAATTTCTACTTCTATAACTAATTTCTACCTTCTTCTTAAAACATCTAAATTAAATTTTAATTCAATATATAGGTATATAATACACATGTGTATTAGGTACCTATTTAAAATTCGTTATTTATTAAATTTAATTGAAATTTCTTTCTCTATGGCTATTAAAATCAATCCCACTCTCATATTAAATTTCCAAATTAGGAAACAATTTATTCATTCTTTTGGTATATATACTTATACTATTATAGGTAAAAATAAATTTTTTTTTTTTGCATCTACCCAAATTGAAAAACCTGCGGGATCCACACCCGTCCTGTCCATTTTTTTTCAATTAAATTTCAAATATAAAATTTCTACATTAAATTTTAATTCAATATATAGGTATATAATACACATGTGTATTAGGTACCTATTTAAAATTCTTTATTTATTAAATTTAATTGAAATTTCTTTCTCTATGGCCATATGAAATCATTCCAACACTCACATTAAATTATCTAATTAGGAAAAAATGAATTCATTCTTTTGGTATATGTACTTATACTACTATAGGTATGAATAAATTTTTTTTTGCATCTACCCAAATTGAAAAACCTGCGCGGTCCACATACGTCCTGTGCAATTTTTTTTCAATTAAATTTCAAATATAAAATTTCTATATTAAATTTTAATTCAATATATAGGTATATAATACACATGTGTATTAGGTACCTATTTAAAATTCTTTATTTATTAAATTTAATTGAAATTTCTTTCTCTATGGCCATATAAAATCATTCCTACACTCACATTAAATTATCTAATTAGGGAAAAATGTATTCATTCTTTTGGTATATGTTTTTATACTACTATAGGTAAGAATAAATTTTTTTTTTGCATCTACCCAAATTGAAAAACCTGCGGGATCCACACCCGTCCTGTCCAATTTTTTTTTCAATTAAATTTCAAATATAAAATGTCTACATTAAATTTTAATTCAATATATAGGTATATAATACACATGTGTATTAGGTACCTATTTAAAATTCTTTATTTATTAAATTTAATTTAAATTTCTTTCTCTATAGCCATATAAAGTCATTCCTAAACTCGCTCATAATTACCTATTAAGGGAAAAATTTATTCATTCTTTTGGTAGATGTACTTATACTACTATAAGTATGAATGAATTTTTTTTTGCATTTACCCAAATTGAAAAATCTGCGGGGTCCACACCCGTCCTGTCCATTTTTTTTTCAATTAAATTTCAAATATAAAATTTCTTAATTAAATTTTAATTCAATATATAGTTATGAAATTCACATGTGTATTAGTTACCTATTTTAAATTCTTTGTATATTAAATTGTATTGAAATTTCTTTCTCCATGGCCATATAAAATCATTCCTACACTCATATTAAATTACCTAATTAGGGAAAAATGTATTCATTATTTTACTATAGGTACTTATACTACTATAAGTATGAATAATTTTTTTTTTTTGCATCTACCCAAATTTAAAAATCTGCGGGGTCCACACCCGTCCTGTCCTTTTTTTTTCGAACAACTTTTAAACATAAAATTTATGAATTAAATTTTAATTTAAAAAATAGGTATATAATACACATGTGTATTAAGTACCTTTTTTAAATTCTATCTTTTTTAAATTTAATTTTAATTTCTTTCTCTATGGCCATGTGAATTCATTCCTACACTTATTATAAATTAACTAATTAGGAAAAGTTTATTCATTCTTTTGGTATATGTACTTATACTACTATAAGTATGAATAAATTTTTTTTTGCATCCACCCAAATTGAAAAACCTGCGGGGTCCACACCCATCCTGTCCAATTTTTAATCTAATTAAGGATTAATGTATTCATTCATATATAGGTATATAATACACATGTATTTTAATTGTAGTACACAGTAAGTGTGAGGATATTACTATTAATATTGAGACTTTTAAGGATTGTACTATATATCCATGTCTCCATTCCAGGTAATTATGATTGGAGTTTTCTCCTTATAATTAAGGTAAGGTAATATTCTTTTTTATGTAAGGGTGTTTTTTTTTTCTACAAAAACTAAGTTCGAGTTCATTCAAGTTGATCATTATTTTTTCTGGTTTATTTTTAAAAATGATGTTGATATTGTGGATGACTTGTTGAATTTAGTGTCTTTTTAATATATAGTTTAATGTAGGATGTTTCTGGATTAGTATTCGGTTTCTTTGTATTTTATTTGTGTGTTCACTATTGAATTAATTAAACATTACGCCTGATATGAGGACAATATCGGATTTGTTGTACATTGTTAATTTTTATAATCTACCACTTAAAATAAATTTTGTTTTGTCCATTATATCAGTCTTATTGTTTATATATGTCTATATAAAGAAAAATTAAATATAATAAAAATGTGGGGTTTTTTATGTATAATGTGTATCATTTGGGAATATTGGTTTTAATATATTATATTAATATTAATAATATAATATGGTTTTTTATTTCCAGATGATTGATTTGTTTGCAAATATGTTTTTATGTTTTAAATTTTTTTTTTATGGTTTGTTTCATATTATTTATCTAATATATTTATTATGAATGATTTTTCATTTTTCATTTTTGATGAGGTTGTTTCATAATGAGTTAGGTATACTCTCCTCATCTCATTAGGTATTACTATATTTAAATTTATGTATTCGGGAGTTTTTAGTATGAAAATGTTATAATTACAAAAAACTTATTTGTTGGTTATTAATCCTAATGAGGTTTTGTTGTTATTTAATGTGTATCTATTGGTCTTTCGATATATATTTTGTCCATTAGTTTTTTTTTTTATCGAAGTATCAGTGATGTATGAGTCATTCAAATAAAATGCTAATTTGCCAAATGAAAGTATTTGAATATTCTTGGTTCGAAAATTTTGTCCTGAATAATTTTCATTGAAAATTATATCAAAATTTAAATTTTGGTTTTGAATGTTGAATTTTCTTAGACTCAAGAGGTATTTTGGGAAATTGTTTATTGTGTTTGCCTAGGTGTCATGTTGTCATTAAAAATACTGGATCATATAAAATAAGCAGATATTGCTATAATTTCTATACATTTATTAGTATAATATATAGAATTGTGATTTTTTTTTTTTTTGTATGCACTACCACTTTTCAGTTTTATATACTTTTACTTTAATATTATGTGAAGGGTCTAATTTATTTGTAATTTAACATAAAAAAAATTTTCATTGCTTCACACATGTCATATAACTAAACAATCTACATATCATAATATGTATTTTTAATTTTCTTATATTTCTATAAAAATATTTTGACACATTTTTATATTTATAGATTGCATATCATTAATGAAGCAGAATATATTGTTCGTATAATAAAAAATGAAGTACATAATCACCTTTTATGTCCCAAAGTGGATTGTGTTGCCAAATTTAAATAATTTTTAATTGGTATAAATGTTCAATATCAAGTTGAAAGCAAGTTGATAATTTCAACAATAGCCATGTCACATTTAACTGAATGTCATACTAGTAATTATTTGAAAACTATGGTAAATATTTAATAATTATTGATTATTAATTAATTTCTTGGATACAGTTATTTACATTTTATTTTATAGGTTTTAAAAGCTCTTGATCGTTATGACATAACTGCTGACCAAATTTATTCATACACTGTAGATAACGGAGCTAATATGATTAAAATTATACGCCAAATAGCAGAATTAAATTAATTGGACAATGAATATATTGAAACGTCTGCAACTGATATATTTTATTATAATGTATTATTTGTTAAAATTAAAAATATTGCCAATCTAATTATGATGAAATTTTTAGAAAATATTAATGAAGAAGTTGATTCTGAATAGTGAAGATAGTGCATTGCATTTCAATATTCAACTGAAACTGAATTAGAAAACGATACATTGCAAAATCATGTAACAACTACTCTTCAATCAACTAAACAAGGGAAGACTCACTGTTTTAAGTATTCAGCACATACAATTCAGTTGTGTGTTTATAATAGTTTAAATAAAACAAAGAATCTTGGATAAAGCTCGTGAGGTAATTTATAGTATCATATTTTATTTTGCAAATTTATAACATTTTTAAAATAAAAGATTATTTTTAGGTTGTTAAAAAGCTAAGAACTTCGACAGTAGCTACTATGTTGGTTAAATCTGGTCTTGGTGAACGTTTTTGTATAAAGATGTCTTTTTACTCAAACAGTTTAAATTGAAAATATCCTCCAATTTGTTCTGGATAACTCGAGAAAACGATTGTTTGATTGATAACTCGTAAAAGATAATACTAAAAATTTTTAAATCGCTTTAACTTTAAAATTATGTGTTTGCAACAAATTCTAATAACACCACTGTTTAAATCAGACGATTGTGAATAGTTTTTTTTTTAAAAAAGTAAATAAATGGTTTGATAGTTAAACTGCATTTATACCAATACCTACTTTCGATAGGTAATAATAATTTTCTTATAATAATATAATTCTTTAATTAACGATTTGCAAAAGTAATTATTTTAATGAGGTGTTGTACTCAATAAAAGTTAAACTTACAAGGTGTCACACTGTCACCCACAATCGGAGTTTCAAACTTAAGATTCCTCACTTAAAAGGTGTTAAACTTACAAATAGTCTCATATAAAAGGAGTTTCACTTACAAGGAGTTGCACCCGACAGGTGTTGCACTTAAGCTAGTACTATTATATTACATTAAATCCATTAAATATTGTTAAATCATTGTGCATATTTACAAACTCATTATGACAGTTATAACCTACCTACCTATTGTAACCATAGTAACATTTTGGTTAATAACATCAACATTTTTTTTCCAATAGCAGTGTAATAATATATAGGTTTATATTACATATATAAGTAATATACATATAGTGTAGTGTAAAACATTTTTGTTTGTTAAAAACCAAATTTTAAGTAAATATATAACTAAAAATGCAAGGCAGTTTCGCAGTGAGAAAGACGACGGAAGAGAAAGAAAGGTATCGACTACATAAAATAAAAGTTAGTTTTATAAACAATAATAATATTAGATCACCTCGGTTTCAGCCTTAAAAATTGACAATTCATGTCTATTGATGGTACAATGTCCAATAGCGTAATAAATAATATAAAATGTACATTATATAATGAATAAATAATCCAACGGTACAATTTGTCATTTGATAATAATTTCTGAGGCCTATATTATGTATAAATCTTTCCTGGAATTCTCTTATTTCCCCTATTCACCAGTAGAAATAATTTTACCTTATTTTAATTTTAGCTTACACACTACGCGATTCGAACGCGCGTGTACGCGCGTATAAAACCGCGCGATTGATAACACAAAATTAAACATGCGATTTTATACGGGTTTAAATGGTTTGCAAAAATAGATGCGCGTCCGATCGCGCCGAAAAGCGCATGTTTAATTTTAAGCGTTCGATCGCGATCTGTAGATAAAATTAAACAATATATTCCCAACGTATTTTTAATGCATTTCCGTTTTCTTTGTACACGGGGACGATTCATACGTCGCGATACGCTGCGTTTAATTTACGTTCATACTTCATTCGTACCTACTCAATTTGTCTTTGATCTCTGACTTATCCCAATCCAGGCCTGGAAAACATTTAAAATTCATTATATATATATATATACATTTTTTTTTTATTACCTACCTACCAACTAATCTCATATTCAGGGCCATTATGAAGAAAGATTTTTTTGTCGGGAGGGGGGTGAAAATGTGAAAAAAATAATACTTCTTTTCAAAACCTAAAATAAAAAGAAAAAAAAGTAATAAACTTTTTTCCCATTTTGCCAACTAAAACGAGGCGTCGCCAAGCAGCAACCAACAATACTGCAGTGTACATTTGAAAAATGCATGTATGATGCACCGTTTACACACACGTAGTTTTATTTTATCCCTCTCCGGCGAAAAATACATCGTATAAATAATATAGCATGGCACACAAAACTAGTTTGAACCACCAACTATGTATATCTAACTATATTCTTTGGTCGTATGTCGTAACGGCTGCATCCAAATTACGTGCCAAAAAAAAAGAGCGATGTTGGTCGTCAAACGAATTGCGTGAGCGTATTTTTCGGAACATGTCCGAATTGCATACGCGTATTTTTCGTGACAGCTTCGAATTGCACGCGTTAAAGTTTGAATGGACGACCGATTAAATTCGTTAGTAATATGGGTTTTCTCCGAGGAATGGGATTAGTCGAAGTACATTCATAAATATTGAAAATATATTAAGTATCTCTGACCGATAACGACCGATTGTAATAAAGTAGATAAAGGCTGTAGATAAAGTTTATTTTATTATACGTTGGAAAGTTTTAAAACATCGTTTTTTTTTTATGTAGATAATTTAACAAATTTTTATTTAAATAAGAATACGTAAAAATATAAACTAAAAACAAAAATATGCACTGAAAATATACAAATATGCATTATATTAAAAAAAAAAAATTTTAAAATAATAAATCAAAAAAAAAAACTGTAGCACCCAATTTGGCTGTGCCGCGAGAAAACCGCGCACGCAACATGGCTCGGTCGCGAGATAACCGTGCGCACAATTCAACCAAAATAATGATATTCGCATGCAATTCGGAAAAACCGGTCGTAACGATGTTTGTCGTTAGGTGCAGTTATTATCTACCCATTTTCAGATGTTATCAGGATATCACTTATCTATAACCTATCTTATAGGTTATATGGGCATAAAATGAATGACATCACGTTCATACTAGTACCCATAACAAAATAAGTAGGTATGTCAGCAACATTGTGATAGGCATAACAAAATAGATAGGTATGTCAACAACATTGTGATACACACATTTCTGTGAAGTATCCCCACTTTTTACCGTGTATTAAGTTCTCCACCTTTCATTGGTTACATATATCAATCATAGATTTCCAAGCTATCACCACAGAATTGAATGAAGAGCGGAGAACCTAATACATGGGGAAAAGTGGGGATGCGCATATCGGACTAAAATTCGTATTATTGCTGATATACCTATCTATTTTGTCATGCTAGTACCTACTATTATACCTACTATATATTACCTACCTATTATATTGACATTTTAGAGAAAACTACATAGTATAATATTGTTATTATACTTGCTATTAATCTATAGTATTTTTTGGTTGTGTGCCATCAAATATTTCACCCACGAACTACTAATTTTCCCATTTTTTAATATTTTTCCTTAATTTTTACAAAAATTTAAAATGTCCGAATATATTAACTTAATTTTTGGCGGACTTACGGAGAAACATTAAAAAATGTGGGAAAGTCAATCTATAGTAAACATTACGACAAATTCGGATATATTTTTATAATCCTTATCGCTTCACTAGATCCATCGGTACGTTGGAAATATAATGTTACGTGTGTGATAGAGAGAGACAAACAATCGCCGCTTTCAATCCCCTTAAGGAAATTACAGGAAAAATCGAAAAATTATTTGGGGACCGTCAGAGGACAAAACTGTTGAAAAAAACTGTTCGTAGGTATATGCGCGTAAATAATTATACGTAATTATACTTACAAACCTTAACATTTTCTATTCAAAATATAACAAATAGTAGATAATGTATTGAGTAAATTAATAAAAATAAATTTAAAAATAATTTGTATAGTGTGAGGACCAGTAAATTGCGCCACTGGACGTACTTACTGCAACATATTATGCATTAATATATATTATTATTTGTGTAGCTAAAAAATGCTAAATCGCAAGTGGATAACAAAGCGCCCAAGTTCAACGTAGATGCATATTACAAAACCGCTACCATGGAACAAAACGCGGAAAGGCTGACGGAGTTAGATGATGATAATTATAAATTAGTAAAACGAATCAACATTATTTATCGCACACGGGTAAAAACGATAGTTTTTGGAATTATTACAAATGTAAAATTGTATATTATACCTATTATTATTATTATTATTATGTATTATAATAAATGTATAAAAGTGTTTAGTAATATAATATAGTAATTAGAGTAACATATGATTAATCTTGTATCAAATTTTCAGGTCTTATAACATAAAGTTATCGATTTTATGACATAACAATGTTAAAATCTATAATTGCTAATAATAGCCAAAAATTGCGAAATGTACAATAAAATAATATCAGATAAAACGAAATAAAATATAAAATAGCAGTTAAATATTGATAAATTAACATAGTTTATTATAAATTTGAAGATCTAATGTTTTTAGCCAGTGAATAAATGTAGTAGAAGTTGTGAGGTGGTTGATTTTAGATCCCTGGGAAGAGCAAATTGGATATTCACAATAGTTGATAGTCCGTTTTTCTTCATTGCAGTCACATTCTAGATAATTGCCTATGCTCCATTTATACAAGGATTCTGCACATTTACTGTGGGATATGCGTATTCTGTTCAGTGCTCACCACAAGTTTCGTGGTACCTAGATCAAAACCTGTGGATAAATAAGTCTAAAGGTATACTCTGTCACTTTGAAGTCTGAAGATTATCGCTTGTTATTATGTCTGCCCATGTACAGAGACGTATTTATTAAGGGCCCAAGGAGGCTTGGGCCCCGGGTGGAAAAATTTTGGGGGCGGTAAATTTTTAGACCATTTTGATATATAGTATTAGGTTGATAAAAAAAAAATAATAGTAATAATAATTATTACTATTATTTTTTGATAATTTTTAATAATTCAATTATTAATTATAATTGTGGTTTGAGATAGATTTTCATAGATTATGGTGTTATAAATATTATAGAATATTACCACATTATGTACTTGCAATCATATTAATAATACCATTATTATACCAAGGTCTAGTTTGCATGAACAGTCTGTTGTGCTTGATGTGGCTCTCGACAATTGTTGAACATGTTACTAACTTCCTACCGTCTGTCAAAACGATATAACGGTCAATCTTTCGTACACCAGTCATCGTAGTATTCTCATCTATTTTTTTTTTTTTTAATATTACTAATTTAACATCATCTGAAATTTATGAAAATGCTGAAAAGTTGCAAAAGTATTACCATAACGATATTGTCTTTAAATTTCCAAATGAATGTGTACATTTTAGAAGTTTTTTATTAACAATACCAAGTGATGAATTTATCTAACACTATACTTAAAATGTGCGCCTTGATCATAAAAATAATTATCAAGATTTGTATCCATATACAAAAATTGCCTTAAGAATATTTCTTTCTTGCCTTATTTCCAACTGTTCTGAAGACAGGTCTTTTTCAGTCTTAAAAAGGATAAAATCTTATTTGAGATCAAGAACGACTGACGAAAGATTAAATTGTTTGGCTGTATTAAAAATAGTCAGATTTGACAAAAGCATTGTATTATAATGTATCATTGATACATTTTCCAATGATAAATCTCGGCCCAAACAATTTTAAATTTTGATTTCAATATAACAATTACCTACACAATTTTGTACTAATAAATATTTATTTTGCATGACTTTTAATAAATATATCAACATTTATGCGTATCAGTGTATTTATTTTTTATGTATAGGTATCTAAGATGTTTTTAAATTTTGAGTATAGCAAAGAATACATTGGTTTTAACATGTTTTTTTACATATATATTACTGAATAAATTTTGATTGGGGAGGGGGGGCGAATTTTTTCTTACCTGGGGTGCAAAATACCTAAATACATCTTTGCCCATGTTTCCCTTTAGCCATCATATGGAAATGTTGTCACATTGGAAAACGTTTATGGAACGTCAGATATATACAGAATAGAGTAGACTAAAATAGTAAAGGGGCTAATATCGAGCTTTGCATAAATCTATTCTTTAATATTGTAGTAATGCTGATTCTTTCATCCATGTATATCCAAATTATATATTGTATAGTATATTGGTCAGAATGTTGTTAATTAATTGAACGCTTTACTGGTAGCGTATAATGCGTAGAAGTTTGTCTCTGTACAGTTTCATAAGTGGTTGACAGGTTAATAAATATAGTAAAGGTTTTAAGGAAATTCTGAAAGCCTACCTTGATAAATGAATCAGCGCTAGAACTTGTTCAGAACAGATTCGATATGGCCTAAGCTCAGCTTGTTCCATTGGTATAGCATTAAATATGATTGGGCTGATTCGGAAATTTATGACACATATTATTGGATGGTAGTTTGCTGGACGATAATTTAGTTTTCGAGGTTTAAGGATAGCAATTATTTTATATTTTGATATTTATTGTTAATTGATAATATTGATGCCACCTCACGATTTATTTACTCTAGATTTTCATGCTTGAACTTTATTACCTAGGTACATACTGTTATATCCAGGGTTGGAAAAAACCCGGGTTTTATTGAAAAAACCTAACTGGGTTGGGTTAAATTGGTTTTTTTCCATAAAACCGAAAAAGCCCAATATTACCCTGGGTTTTTTAAGAAAATTATTTGGGTGGGTTTTAATTGACTGTTTTTTTGTTTTTTTAAACCCACTTCAACCCAATAACAATTTTTTTTCGCCCAAATTACATATACTGTATTTTTTTAAAAGATTTAATCATATTTTTGTTTTACTTTTATAATTTATTACTCATAAGCAACCAGTCCTGGCCAAAGCCATTAACATATTAGTATATTTTAGTACCTATATTAATAATAATACCTATATAATATTATTATTATTACCAAACACATGAATATTTCTATAGTTTTATTCACAGTTCATTGAATTTTTAATTTTCTAAATAGAAATTTTAATATTTACTATTCGATGAAAAAAATTCAATATATTTTATTTAACCATAATAAAATGTTTTAATTTTTCTAAATTGGTGTATAGGTTTTTTTTTGGGTGGGTTTTTTTGGTAGGTTAAACTCAATAAAACCCGGTGGATTTGGGTTTTTTCAAGCCAACCCTGGTTATATCACGAAATATGAAAAAATATAATATATATGATATTATATATATATTATATTATATATATATATTATATTATATATATATATAATTTTATAATTAAATATTAAATAAATTTGAGCACTTATAATTGAAATATTATAAAATTTTATTAACTATTATTATTTTATAATATTTCAAATGGATGGACTGGTATTTTACGGGATTCTATCCAAAGGCAAGAATAAAACAAGGTTTTTTTACTATATTATTTGTGGTTTTCATTTTTATATTTCGAAATTAGAATACACGAGATAGCGGTAGTTTGGTAAACCACGAGTACGTTATTTTGACGACTACAACTTCTTATTGGATTATACGGACACCGAGACCAGCGTGTACCCAACTTGAGATACAATAAATAAAACGTGGACTATATATTATTGATAGGCACTGATAATAGTATCGAACTTTCGACCAGTTGACCCAAAAATCATAAGAAATCGAAGAGTGATAAAGATTCAAGTTCGAAGAAGTACTACCAATCATTCCAAAAAGAGTCCTATTCATATTAGAATATAATAATCGAAGTGTCTAAAGACCCGACCATTATCATTTATTATCACAATGGTCGGGTAGATAATAATTTCTTGACCGTATTATTATTATTTTATTACGTAAAGTATTATTAATACCTAACCGTATTTCATTTAACCTGTTACTTACTCAACGTGGTGTTTCACAGCAAATCGGGGGATATTTTCGATTGAAGCGAATGGAGTAGACGTAGGCCACAGCAAGCGGAGCGAGCGTTGCCCGTCCTTCCAGCTATGTTTCTCTATGACACCTTTTTTTTAAAAAAAAAATGCTATCAACAGCATACAGTATAGTAGTACTATCTGTTCTCACGTATATTATAACGGTCAGGAAATTATTATTATATAAATATTATATTTACCCGACCATTGTGATAATAAGTGATAATGGTTGGGTCTCTAGACACATTTCATACACAATACGAGTATAGTCATATATATGACATATATACATATACATAGAATAATATATACATATATATTATTCTGTGATATAGAGTTACCTATCAAACAAATAAAAACTGTTTTCATATCATTTTTGAATATTTTTAAGTTAACAACAGATTTGACGCGTCCATTTTTCAGCCGATACGCTTATCATCTTTCGGTCAACTACCCTCGACCAGAATACTGAACATTAAACTTTTTACAATTTAAAAATAAATATTGTTTCAATTACCTCGTTTTGTTACTTTAATAATGGTAATAAAAATAACAATGCAAATAATAAGTAGTTTTTACGCAATTTTATTGTAGTGCTGTCTGCTTTAAACACTGCGTGATGCGGTAAAATATATAACTTTTGGTGTTCTGGTACTTATCGACGAGTAACATATTACTGAGATCTAAATATTCTTCTATAAACTTATTTTTTAATTGTATGTTTGTTTTTTAAAGTCACTCTAAAGCGTCCCACACACGGTACGATACATCGTACAATGATTCGTACGATACTCGTAGGCTCCGGCGGCCGTATTATTACCGAATTCCTTCTCCTATGTTTTTGTGTTTTGATCGTATACTTTTGACGGACGATTGTCAACGTCGCCCCAGCTGTTTAATATTCGATAACCGCGCAAATGAATAATAATAGGTACCTATTTAAACCATGCTATTACGGGACGAGTACGATTCCGTACGTTTTACCTTTTTGGGAATACGATTCCGTATGGTCATTGTTCCCATGAAATACGATACGATTCCGTATGAATTGGGGTGCAACGTTGTCAAATTTATGTCGTGTATCTCGATACCCAGGCTATTTTATATAATATTATGCTTAAAATGTATTAAATATTTCTGTAAACAATATCTGTGTTTTACACTGATGATCACATTTGTTGCTGAAATATGTATTGTAAAATAAAAATAATTCTTTGTTGATTTGGGTTTTATTTTATTTACATAAATTATAGTATTCGATACAATCAAACATACTTATCACAACATATTAAAATTTCACTAGTTGGTAGATACATAATATATAAAACAACTTAATTTCAAACTAATGATATTAGTATGTACTTTATTTTTATAAACTTTTCTTGCATTTATCAATTTAAGAGGCACTATATGCCATTACCTATATTATGCTGTATATTTTAAAAGAGAAATATTAAATTAATAATACGAATTTATTAAGTATAAATCGTTAAAAACTCGGTCGTTATAATTTTGTATGATTATATAACAATAAAACATGGTACGGTTATGAGACTATTTTAGATTAATTTTAAAATGTACTAAAATATTTTTAAACTGTTAGATTTTTATTATTCCTAATATTTGTTTAAAATTACCTATACTGGACCCCTTAAAACACGCCCGCCTTAAATATTTGTAAAATATCTTTAAAATTGACGTCCTCTTACGATTCCACACTAGTAATTCGTATGTTTATATCACTATAATACATATATTACGATATATGAAACATGTATTTACGATGAACCGTGGCAACGTTGCATTAAAACACCGTACGGAATCGTGTCGAAAAAAAGGTATTGTCGAACAATGAGCATACGGAATCGTATTCTACCCGCTATTACGCACATATATTTTTAAACTCCGATTACCTCATAGTGTTTTCATAACAATTGAAAACAATTTTTACTTTCAATAATAATATTTTGAAAATGTATTACAATGTAAATATAAATAATTGTTAATATTTAAATCAATATCTAACTTGTTAATAAGTAATTTGTTACTAAATTTGCTAAATTACGCGCCTACGCACAAGCCGTCACTAGCATTATTTTAACAAAAGTGCTCACATCCTTATTCCAAGATACTCATTCTCGTGCTCTCTCTGTATATGTTTTTTTAGTAAAAGAAACGACAGCTTCTATGAACATTTTGTAATTCGAGTTTTTGGGCGAGATGAATTTATCGAGGTCACTTGGGTAGTCACATGACGCAGTTTTGTTGAACTTTCATTTGGGGGCAAAGTTTGAATTAAATAATGGTATTTGGAACCTGATTTCAATAATAATTGATCGATGATAGAAAGAGCCTTGTTGAAATTATCGAATAGCCGTATATCTCTGGAACTAAACTGGGTTTCGTCCTAAGTAGGTATGAGTTTCTTGTATGGCAACTATACCAATAATTTGTTCATTGAAAATATGAGAAATGTAATAACTTTTAGTTCTATTCATACCTTCAATGTTAATTTGGCAGACACATATTTAATATTTATACTTAAGGTAAGTATATCAAAAAACACGTATTTAGAGGGGGACTAAGACGAGATAAAGATCAAGACAAGAGCAGATATATAAAGGTGCAATAGGAACAATCCCCCCACAATGTTCACAAAAAAATGTTACGTTATTTTAATACTATTTATTTTGATCGCTATAGCCATGTTCGATTATGGTGAGGTTACGGGTTTCACTCTTAAGAAGACGCCGCACACTCCATTTTTAAAGGGTTCTGTATAGGCAATTTTTTAGATATTTTAAGAAAAATAAAAATTTAACTATCAAAAAATATTTTAATAGAATTTCAAATTGTCCTGTGTCAGTGTTATTTTTATTATAGTATAATCACGGTATTTGTTTAAAAATGCGTTTACGCAAAACAAATAAAATGGCTTTTTAAAGTGATTTTAAAGTTACTACACCTATTATAAAATTTGTAGATGACAACATTTCAGAGATTACCTCATTGAGGTTTTAAAATTTTCTAAATATTACGCTCGTTATCGAAAATACAAAATACTATTTTTCCCTTCATTTTTAAGACACTATAACTTTTTTTAAACATATTATTTTAAAAAATGCCAATAAGGTTATCTCCAAAATGCGGTTTTCTATCAATTTTATAATAAGTGTTTTGACTCTAAAATTATTTTAAAATGTAATTTTATTTGTATTGCTTAAACATGTTTTTACCGTTGAAAATCTGCATTGCGACGTTCTCTTAACGTGCTCTGAGCATATGTCATATCTCATATTATTCATATTTTTAAAGTATAGTAAATTGACGAATTTGGTAAAATGATAGATGAATTTTATTGAAGAGAACGCGATACCGTCCATTTTTAAGGGGTTTTGTTACCACTTTTTTGTATTATGTAATCATGACATTTGTTCAAAAAATACATACACAGTTTGATCAAAAATTATCATGAAAGATAAATAATTACACTAAATAAAATATAAATATGAGAACTTGAACTAAGACCGAGCATAAAGCTTTTGTTCGATTAGTATATTTAAACATCTAAGATTCGTGATTAGAAAATATCGAATTTCCAAATTTTCGCGAGTGACGAACGAGTTTTCATCCGCTGTCGAGGCTCTTTCTTAGCGTACACAGACAATAGACCCAATTTGCAAACAAAAAAGCAAAAAACCCTCTACTTGAAAACTTTTACTCGATTCCTTCCATACATATAGAAAAAAAATTTAAAAAAAAAAATACATTAATGTAAAATGAATGATTCTTTGCTCTACTCAAAATCTAAAATTTACCGGTAAAATCAACATCTCTAGTTATGGTGTATACAGAGTAGAGAGAAATTAAATAATAATAATTAGTAAATTTGAAATAAATTTGTATTAAAAAATATCGATAGGTAATCAATAATCGGTTTATAACCGGTTATTTAATGTTTGGTTTTAAGTAAATAATACATTTCTTTCGATAACCGTAGTAATCGATTACTGGGATTAAAAATTCAAACAAAAACTATTAACTAGTTTTTAGGTTCTCGAAAATCAGAAAAACTAATGGCTTTTGACAAAACCTGGTTTCTGGTTTCAAGTCTTGAACTAATTATTTATAATTATAATGCATACCTTGTGTATAATAAGTGTAGTTATTTATTTTAGGGAAGAATTGATTGTACTAAACCTTTGAGTAAAGGAGTGACAAAAATGAATTATACAATAGCCAAAAACAGACGAATTTTTAATGAGAACATACAAATATTTTATAGAATCAATAATGCAGTAAGTTATATAAAAAATTGTAATGATAAAATCAAATATTAAATATTACGATGTTATATTATCAATAGTATCTATTATTGTTTTTAGAAATCCCGGATTAATCTTGATGAAATTAAAAAACACACAGAGGAATATAATAATAACATATTGTTAATGAGCAAACACCCAGAATATTATAAAAAAGATAACTACTGTCCAAAGATACTCGACCCACTTATTGTTAATGCAGAATTACCGAAAAACATGCATATAAAAAAATCAAAGTGCCTATATCATTTAATACATTTTAGGACTTTTTAGGGGAGTGTCGTAACCAGGATTTTTATTTGCCCCCCCCCCCCGATTTGGTAATTTTTTTATATAATTAGGATCCTCTATAAGTATGGTAGCCGATACTACATTAGTAACAGTGGCATACACTCATTTTCTGTGCAAAGGGTGTCAGCACACCACACATACCGACATACCCAACACCTATTAAATGTACCCAAACAATTTTTGTAATCAATTTTGTTACTTAAATAACGTTCATAATAGATTATCTTATAGTTTATCAACAAAATATTGAAACAATATTAATCTATCACCCACCACCTATTATTATAGGGGTGTCGACTGACACCCCTGTACCCCTCCGTGTGCGCCACTGAATTTAGTAACCCTTACCATTGATTTTATAATATACATATATTACAATATATTAAGGAGTATTATATATAGGCAACTATTTGACGACGTTGTGCTTGTGTGATTTGTACATGATAACGCCTAACATTAGTGTTGGGCGCGTTTTTCGATTTAGGTACATTATTTAAGTTCGTACGCGTTATGTTGACGAGGAAGCATTTCGCTCATGCCGTCGCAGTCGGTAGGTAAACTTAGTAATCTATGTTAAAACATTTCCACTCACTCACATTCCTTCCCTCAATATTATTGTCGTAATGCTATAGCAACGCGTATACGCGATTACAAAACTCGTTTCTTTAATTATTTTTTTGTCGATATATAAATATTATTATTAAAATTTACTCAACATACATAAAACCAGGGAGTCAAAACGGGGTTTAACCCAGATCGAAAACCCGTGTAACCGCAAAATATTAAAACCGTGTTACACCCGAAACCCGTAACCCGGAAAAATGAAAAAAAAAATGTTAACCTCGAACCCAGAACCCGGAATAATTTAAAACCATTTTTTGACCACTTACTCACCCTTAACTCGGAAAAAATTAAAAAACCCAAAACTCGAAATCAGGCAAAAAACGAAAAACGTTTTCAAATGGGTAACCCGAAATTTTTTTTAAAATTTGTATAACGTAAATAGATAAATCAGTGAAAATGATAAAATACTGAAATAGAAAATTAATAGTTCATATATGCCATATATAACATGGTTTTAATATTTTGAGGGTTAAATGAATTTTCAACCCGGGTTCAAATCCATTTTGACTCCTTGCTTTTAGGTCATTTAAATTACCTAGCTAAATCTTCGAATCAGATATATTTACATAGATTTAACTGAAATTTTTCGGTTGTTAACCTTCAATCAAATTAAAACATCACAAAATATCTAACACTTGATATTAATGAGTGTTTGCGCCGTACCTATTTAATTTTCGGCCATCAGTCGCAGTAACGACGATCCGCTATCTCCCGTCCAAACTTCCCGATTAATTAACTGTGAATTGTAATTATTATGTTTTTGTATTTATTGAATTATTATTGTTATCATGGCCTTCATATTATTATCTTTTTCTCTTATTATTATTGTGATATTTTTGTTAATTATGTACTCGTTGTCGTGTCGTGTTCGCCAGTGCGGCGACATTAAAATCTTTTTCATCGATTTGCCCGTAGTGGCTTACCCATTGTTGTCGTGATTATATGAAATTGTTTAAATTTATTGTTCGTCATATTATGCGGAAGCAAATCATCGTTGTCGTTCACCAAACCTGACGTTAGTCAACACGGAGATCACCATTTGGAGTCGTTGTTCTCCGGCCGTTCATCATCAGGTCTTTCTTTTGTATAATATATACCTATCTATTTAAATTGTTATTTGATGTGTAGGCTTTTAGCATAGTTTTTAGTAATAAGCCCCCCCTCCTTTCCACATGATTTGTATCTAGTTTTAAATAAACAGAATACAATTTACTGCATACCTACCAGACTTACAAATTGTGTTTCATAATTTTTCCATATCTGTACCTATTACCTGTTGTATTCATCTGTATGGCTTCCTTCGCTTAGCATACATAGCCAGTGAGGTACCTATTGGTATGCTGTCGGTCATCATTGGTGTCATCGTCGCAGTTGCGTGAATTTGTGTGATACGTATTTTGTGTGGTATTCACAAACCATACAAGAGGTATATACATCTGGTTGCCTATCCAGCCAATATAAGGTGCAATATCTACAGATATATATATATTTTTTTTTTACTCTCGGTTAATACCGAGTGGTCCTTCGATCGTCTCGTCTTTAAGAGTGGACAATGAGACTCGTAAATAATTAATGTGGGGGGGTGAATTTTTGAAACGTATTTATTTGTGACTAATAGTATTTACATCCTTAAATGTCAGAATTTAAGTATGAAAGTGAAAAAAGAATCTTGAATCCATTCCTATGCCTTTTGTTTTTCAGCATTTAATTTTCCAAGATAAAAAATAAAAGGTACTCCGTTCTCCGTCATTTTACTTTAAAGTTCAAAATTATATAATTTGGACGAGTAACATTATTTTATTCAAACATTCTAAATACCTACCCAAATATTATATAGGTACATATTATAGTTTAACATTTAGATGAATCAGAAACTATTGCCTTCCCGATTTTATGTGAGAATTTTGAATTGTATATGCCTGATCACAGGTTTGGTTGATTTTCCATCATTTTTAAGAACGGTTTTTGTAAATATCTTTTCGCTTATGAAATTCTGTTAGAGTAGGTATACCAATATTATTAGCAATTAGTTTACGAATGTAAAATTGAGCGCAATCAATTTAGATGTACTTATATAATTTGTATCAAATGAAAATAATATATGTAACATGCACTATAATTGACGAAATGTATTTTCAATTTGTACGAAAATAAAAATCGATTATTCATTTTATAGTAAATACGTGAATTATGATAGTTTGAATTGTTCCGTCGTATAAAAAATATATTATGTCGTTCTCAAATAGCATTTTGAATGATATTTTCATTCCTAATATATTAAAAATATCTTGAATACGTTACTAAAATATTCATATTAAAAATGTTTTAGATTGAGTGCTGTAAACGAAGTCTAAGTAACAATAAATCAATAAATATTTTAAAATAATTCCATGATAACAATATATAAATGCCAATATTGATCTACTTTGGGAAATATAAAATAATAATAAATCAAAAATCAAAAATCAAAATAGATAACTATATAAATAATTTAAAGTATATTTTTATTTTAAAACAACTATAAATGTATAAACCATGAATAAATAAACCAAAAATGTAGAATTAAATGTTTTTCACGATTTCATATAAAAAATTCAAGCTTTAAGTAAAAGTTAAATAATAGTCAATATATTAGTTTGATTTTCTGTGCGCTCAAACTGTTAGGGCACCAAAATTTACATGGTGGTGTAGGTACCATACTAATTATTATATGTAGGTATACAAATGTTAACAGGTAGCTAAGATAAAGTAATATCTTAAACGCGGCTCAAGGGGAAACATTCCCCAAGATTTCTCTCTTTCAGTGAATATACCATTTTTCTACACAAGTACATTTAAAAATGATTAACAGATGTTATTTGGAAATCAAAGATGTATCGGTGAACCAGAATCTGGGCTGGTTGACAATAGAATTGTACGATAGCATAGTGCCGAAAACCACTTTTAACTTCCAGTCACTATGCAATCAACGAGAAATCAACAAACCGGGTTACAGGGGATCGACGTTTTTCCGTATCGTTCCGGGACTCTTTTGTTTGAGCGGTGACGTAGAGTATTCAAACGGCCTTGGCGGTATGTCCGTGTACGATGAACGATATTTTGACGATGAAAATTATATCCTGAGTCACAACGCTATCGGTATACATTATAATAATATAATAATTGTTGAGTATTTTATTAGTATGAATAAAAACTCAAACGTAAAAATATAGTATAGTATTTTGTTCTTAACGTCACAAATCGTAATAATAATGTAAATATAAAATATACAGTAATCGGACGATGGCCGGCATAGACAATCCCTACCGCTTGTGTTATTTGATACTAAATGTATATAATACCTACTGAAATGCTGAATATGCAACATCTCTTTCCTTAAAAAAATTTTTAAATAATAATAATAATATTATGGTGATGACAATAATCTTAGATGTAATACATATTTGTTGTGTTAGTAATTATTAATTAACATGTTTATACCTAAGTGTTATTGTTTATTTTTAATTTTACGGGCACAACCCGTTTCCGCCAAAACCATACCCTTCACTTTTCCGCCAAATCTAAAAAAGGTCGATTCACTTTTCCCCCAAAATCGTACCTTTCCCTTTTCGGGGAAAAGTGAATCGGCTGAATAGGGAAAGGTACGGTTTTGGGGGAAAAGTGAATCG